>PVKP010019033.1:0-43200 GCA_004027715.1 Plecturocebus donacophilus | reverse complement strand
CAATTAAAAAAAAAAAAACATTAAAAAAAAAAAAAATCCCTACTTTACAAGGTGACTGTTTTAAATGAGATAATAGATATTAAATGCTTAGTCCAAGGCCTGTCATATAACAAGCACTCAGCAAATGTGCAATGATTATATTTCAAGGCAGATAAATTCCATTGTGCAAAAATAATGTGAGATAAATAAGAATGCTAAATTTCAGTCCTTGAAAAGTTCCTAACTAAAAAAAATAAAATTTTATAAGGCTGAATTTCCAACACATGGCTCAAGCTCCTTGCAAAAAATGAAGAGCAGGAGTACTGAGCTGGAAAAATAGAGACTGTTGCTCCTGACTTGGGCCACTGACCTACCTCCAGGTCTCTGATCCAGGCTGGAAGTCAAAGGAGATGACCTCCCACCCTGCCAGCTCTGCCCACTATAAAAGGATGCCTCGATCTTCTAGCAGCCTTCCTTCCCAAATCACTACAGGAAACAGACATGACTTAGCAAAAGAATGGCTTCTAGTCCCCACAGGACCCAAAATCCACAGCCCACAATGTGACCTGGGTCTCTATGCCCAAAGTGACTCAGAACTGCACCCTGATCCAAAAAGACCCCAGTTCAAACTCAAAAACGAAACAGACTTTGGAATTTTTTGGTAGGCAAAGAAACTGTTGGGTTATCTTTTAGATTTATTTTTGCTTATCTTGTTGGATTTGCTTTCTTTCAAAGTGTTCAACTAGTGTTTAGGGGAGGGAAAAGCAAAGGGGGAAACAATATAATTTTTTCCCGGAATTACTAATCTCTGTCTGTCTTAGAAATTCCCATTACCTCCTCCATTTTAACCACCTACTTATACTAACGCCTACACCACTACATCATTATCCATGCCAGCCTCTGAGTCCTGCAGTCTGTCCAGGTATCTGACGATGACGTTGTGTGACCCTGAGCAAGCCACTTGCCCTCTCTGGGGCTCCACTTCCTCTACTATAAAAGGAGCAGGTTGGCTTAGATCAGCACTGTCCAATAGAAATATAATACGAGCCACGGAGCAAACTTCAAATTTCCTAGTAGCCACATTGTTTAAAAAAAAAAGAAAAGTAGAAAGTAAAAAGAAACCAGTGAAATTAGCATTAATAATATATCTTATTTAATCTAATATGTAAAATATCATTTCAACGTGTAGTCAGATTTTAAAATTATTACTGATATCTTTTATGGTCTTTTTTTTTCTACTAAGTCTTTGAAATCTTGTATAAATTGACTAGCCACATTTCAACTACTCATAGCTACGTGCAGCTAGTGGATACCAACATATACGGGATGGCACAGGCTTAGATCTATCTGCGACCCTTACAGCTCTAGACTCCTCTGATAAAAGCCAGCCTCACAACAAATTCCAACTAAGGCTAGTAGCACCCCAAGGAAGTTTCTCTTCCCTGAGGCCTCATTTCAGACTAGTTTCAGTTTTATTTCAGATCAGTTTCACTTTCTGCTTTTCTAGCATACATTATAAGAAACACCCACATAAATACAATTAAATTTTAATAGTTATATTTCCCGGTTGATGAAATTAAGAAAAAAAAAATCCCCCAACATCCAAAAATGTCTTCGTCTATTCTTTTCAGGTATTCTAAGTTGCCCAACTACATCTTCTTGGCTTGCAAAAACTCTTGAGTCCAAAATAAAACAAAACACAAATTATCTGCAAGCTTTCACCTGATAAAAATTCCCACCCTTAGTCCCCCAATTTTCCATAAAAATGCTGGGACAGGGAGGAATTTATATGGCACAGGCTCAAAGCTGAGAGGTAAGAATGGCTGGTTCCTCAGATATGCTGTCCTGGACAATAATACATCCAGTAAGCAAGCCAAAAGAGCTTTTGATTTTGAGTGCTACCAGCAAATTGCAAGCCGGGGGCTTGCCAAGAGATATTCGGGCCTCCTCCACTTTGCAGAAGCCATTTCCATCCCTGGGGGAGATAGCAGGTTTCATTCTTCCCTGGGCCCTCACCCAGGAACAGGGCTGACCTCTGGTAATCAAAGATCAACCCCTGACAGAGGGCTCACTTCACTAGAAAGCAATGTTTTTCCCTGTGTTTTCTACAGCAGAATGGGGAGACAAGCATCACCTGACTCCATTTATTCTCTTTAGCTTATATATAAAGCCTCATTCTGCTTTGTCAGCCAAAATATTTATATCATTTTTTTGTAGACTCAATACCATCCTCACCTCAGCCTCCCTCCTTTCCTTTTTAAGAAAAGAAAGGAGTTGTCACCAACATTTTCCTCCAGTTCTTTGCTGTTCATGAAGCACTTTCTAGTCCATTAATTCATATGATGCTTGCGAGAAGCCTGGAGGGGTTTAAGGATGGCCTGTCCTCCCACTTAACAGGTGAGCAAATAGAGGCTGTGTTGGGGTCCCAGACCCCAGGTCTTCCAGGGCAAGGCAGGCCACATACATGATTGAAACAGGGCGAGGCTGGGTACAGACGCAAACAGGAAAGAATCTGTGAAAGGCCCACAAATTCCAAACTTTTTGAATCCTAGGCTGGCAAAAAGATAAAATAACATACAAGATAAAGGATCCACTCACCCTGTGGGCCTTAAGTCTGTGACTCAATTTACACAACTCACCCAGCATAGCATTAATAATTGGTATTTGTTATAAAAAGTAACATATATTTAAAAAGTAACACATATGTCAGAGTTTACAAGGCATTTTCAAACACGTCGTCTGATGTCATTCCTGTGAAGAATCATTACCAGCCCATCTCTCATATGCAGAAATTAAGATACAGAAGGACTAAAGAACTTGTTTGTGGACTTACAAGTGTGTAAAGCAGCAAACCTGTCCCGAACCCAGGTCACCGTCCAGGAACCCCAGGGCCTGCCTTGCCCCGCTGCCACCTCCCTTACACTGCTGAGACACCATCCAATCCAGCCGCCCAGCCACAGGCGTCCCCCCTTTGAAACCTGATCACTCCAGGATCAGGCAGAGAAGCAGGTCATCCAGCCCTGCTTTGATGACAACCCCAAGGGTATCTAATTATAACAAGGAAGGGAGGAGTCAGGATTCTCTCGCTATTTCTCAAGACCAAATTAATTTTAATTCCTTTTGATACAGTGTATAAGCACAGGGCAGGAAAAGCACTGGTTGAGGAGTTAAGAAATCTGAGGCTGTTAGTCCCTCTTCTGTGTGTTCACTGAGGTCCTGGGCAAGTCACTCCACCTTCTTCCCAAGGCCTCAGTTTCTCTCTCTCTCTCTCTCTCTCTCTCTCTCTCTCTCTGTGTGTGTGTGTGTGTGTGTGTGTGTGTGTGTGTATCAGGAAGGACAAACTGGCTTCCTGTCCCATGCTAAGCCCGACTGATGGGTGGCATTATATAGTACTAGTGACTCTGAGGCCATTAGACAGACTCAACAGAAAGGACTGCTATGATCAATTAGTGATGTCTGCCCCAGGCTGGAAGATGGGGAATGGCAGCATGTATGTTACTTATTCACCATCCTTGGGCTAGATGATGCACAAATAACACACTGCAAGTGAAAAGGACTTTGCCCTTTACAAAACTTTTTTCTTATATCCCTCACGACTTTTACAAGAACGCTGTGCATCATCATCAATATATTATCATCTCACCTTTACAGATAAGGAAAATAAGGTGCAGGGAAATAAAGCACTTTGGCAAACACCACAGAATGATTAACTGGTAGGGCAGAGAGGGGAGCCATGCCTTGGCTCTCTCCGACTACGCTCTGCTCGTTCTAGCCTCGGAAATGTCAAACTGGTGCTCCGCTGTTGTCAGGCCAGCTCGTGCATGTGGCTGTGCAGAAGAGACCCCCCCTATTTACAGGGCTTTGCATCCCTCCCACAGGCTATTTGCCCCTTTTAGAGGAGAGGTCACAGCAAAATTACAAAACCTTCACAAAGACATGGCAGAAAAGTAGTGCTAAGTCAGAGTTCCAGATGTTTCTTCCCAAGGTGAAGTCCTGCCTCCACTGTACAGGGTGAGGGGGCCAGCCCAGAGAAAAGTGAGGTAAACAGAGCAGGGAGCCCCCACAGGCCATAGTCCTCCCCACCAGGAGGACAACAACACTCAGTTCAAGATGCTTTCAAGTGGTAGATGCACCACCGATTTTGTAACAGCTTTTTGAGAAGAAAAAATAAGAGGGAGAAAAAGTTCACCAGAAGACCAAATCTATTATAAGGCACATCCTCATTTCAGAAATATGGGAACGTTGGCGACACATGGTCTACCTTAACTTAGGATAGATGGTCTACCTTAACTTAGGATTCTATGTTCGCTTGCTGAAATTGGCCATAAAGTGTCAAAAATGACAGCGTTTTATAAAATGTGCTGAAAAAAAAAAAAAAAACTAAGCAAAGAGACAGAGGGTTCTGTTTTCTCCCATAAATTTTCCTCGAATCTTTGGCATCTGCAAACCAAAATTCAACCAAAGATGGGGTCTAGCTGAGCGTCACTTCACATATTTAGCTGCTTCAAGTTGAAGGGGCCCATGTGCCCAGATATTCTGCAGACTGGCCCCTGGTATTCAGTTCCAGGACCCCTGTCTAAGAAGACCAGGCACAAATACAGGGCACTATACCTGCAAATCAGGCATCTGATGGCCCCCCATCCACTTTAAAAAAATACTTTATACAAAAGGAGTAAGGAGAGCAGGGGTGAAAGTCATCAGATGAACTTTTTAAACAATCCCCCGAGACATGAAAAAGAGCAGTTCCCCATCTAAGGATCCCCATTGGACTACTTATTCCAAGGGAACCATGGCTTAAGCGTCAGCTATAAGAAAATGTGCCTCGGGCTCCCTCATCAAACACTGGCTTTGACCAAATGGCCAAACCCAAAGTGGTCATCCACTCTTCACTAGACCCAAAGCTCACTGATATGAGCTATTTCCCAAAATCAAATGAAGTCACCAAATATTTTTGGAGCTGCTGCTCTGTGTTAGACCCTAAAATGAACAACCAGTGATCTCTACCCTCAAGGAAGTTACAAGTTAGTCGGAGAAGCAGAAATGCAAACAACCAACTCTGACCTGTGGGTCCACAGTGTTTGGGAGGTACTATGGGGGCAGAGAGAAGGGAACTCTGCCTGCGGTAATTTGTTGGGGGCTCTACAGAAGAAGTGCAGCTGGTCTCGAGGGGAGGTCTCGTTTCTCATGGAGCAGATATGAATGAGGGAAAGGGCACCAGAAGCATGCAGCTCAGCATGAGCAGAAGCTCAAAGACGCACAGGTCCACCTGCAACTGAGATGTATCCCTTTTAAAGCCTTGCCACAGGCTCAGAAACAAATCCAGAAACATTCCAAGGAGCTAGAGCAGCCCTGGAATGAAAGCATCCAGAACACTTTCACAAGAAAGTCTCATGGCCTTGTGTTTTAAAGCAACAGCCAAGACTGTACATTTTTACTTGTTGCCTCACTTTGCCTGCTAAAGATGAGCCACCAAGCTTCCAGAACTACCCCAAGTGTTGTCACTGGGACTCAATCTCTCCAAATGGAGAACCCCTGCCCACTGGGTTGAGTCAACTCACATGCGCTAAGCACTTTCTCAGGCCCTCAGACCAGCCGAGAGTGTCCACATGAGACGACCCCTTCACTTAATCCTAAAATGACCCTGCAAGGCTGGGATCATTAACCCCCTTTTCCCAGATGTAGAAGCTGTAGTTCCAAAACCAGAGCGACTTCCCTGAAGTCACACAAAGCTAACCACACCATGAGGCTGGATTTCAAACTCTGGTCTGGCTGACCTCGAATCCAGCTTTCCATTTTGCCAATTGGGGTGGATCTGGAAAATCTCTATGCATCTGACCTAAGGGCTGGGCCTGGGGGAGTTTCCTGCTGGTGCCAGGTTTTCAATTCAGAAATGCATTTCACTGCCAGGCCATCTTTTACTTCTGATCTCCTTCCTCTCCTCAGCCCCCAGCTCTGCTCCTGGCCACCTGCTGCCTTTCTGCATCTTCATGCTTCTCTCTGGTAACATTTTATTTAAAATGCACTTCCAACAACTGCCTCCTGGACCTGCACTCCTTGACTTCAACAGCACACAGGCTCCAACACATCATCCTGGAGTTCCTAGCCATCATTTGTCATTTTTAACTACAGCACTGTGGCCTAACCCTAGCAGAAGACTGCTTTGGGACAAATAAAAGGGAAACATGGGCCACTCTAGCCAGGAGAGCTATATGGATGGAACTCATCATCACTATAGGCTGAAATGCCTCAGAGCATGTGAGACTCAGATAGGAAGTCCCACCAACGAAACCCAGAGGTCTCAACAATGTCACTGCCCTTCTGGGGCCAGCTAGTGATGACAACAAGATGAACACTGGTTCAATCCTGTGCTGTCCAGTATGATAGCCACTAGCTACATGTGGCTGGTCAGAATTGAGATGTACTATAGGACTAAAATACATTAGATTTCAAAGACTTACTCCTCCCCCCCCCAAAAGAATGTAACTTGTCACTTTAATTTTCATATGGGTGGCTTGGTGAAAGGATAGCATTATGGATATACTGAGTTAAATATGTTAAAATCAGTGTCACCTGTTTCTTTTACTTTAATACACTACTAGAAAATTAAAAATTACACATGTGGCTCGCATTGGGGACTTGAATTGTATTTCTATTAGATAGCGCTGGCCTGACATATTTAAAAGATGAGGAGACTAAGAAATTCTGAGATTTTTAAGGAAGTGCATACACACAAAAATACAGACTGTGTTTTTAAGTCTGATTAAATTAAATATAGCACAAACACAAACTCTAACTCCAGAAAAATGTCTCTGGCAATTTAAACTAAAAGTAGGGAAGAAAAGACAAGGACTCCACACACTTTAGATTTCCTCTTCAGCAAGAAGACCTTGCAAAGATGCTGCCCTCAATCCTGCATCTGCCCTTCCATACTATCCAAGGTCAACAAGCTGGGGTATGTGCCTGGGCTGCCCATGCGGCTGAGCCTTCTTCATAGGTGGCCCTTGAAGTGGGCTGAACCAGGGCTGAAAATATGTGGCACAGGTCACCTAACCCATAGGGTTCACCTAAAAGTTAGCTGAGATAATAAAGGAGAAAATAAAGTGTAAGCAATAAAGTGCAGTATACCTGCAGCACATCATGGCGGCTCATCAAGTCCAGTACCTTTACAAACTCTTTCAACCATGACTCACAGGAGGAAATCTATTTCACATCACACACATACATCCACAAATACAAATAACAGTTTCAGGAGAGGATACTTACCTGTACCCTGTGCTATGCCTAGGCTATTTTTCTTCCCCTATATTCTAGTCTATCCTTGTTTTTAAAAAATTCTGATTGTGATTCACTAAATTGATTTCACAACCCACTAATGGCCCATGATTCAAGGTCTAGCCCAGGAATGGTAATTAAGAGGTGCACTCTCCACTCTGATTTGCATTGCTGTTTGGCCACTATGGCCCTCTCTCCAGCATATAGGAGTTGGGATATGGCCTCAGAATCCTTCTAAACACAGTGATCCAGGCAGCCATAACCAGTTTCTTGGAGTTACATTCAGAGATGAAACCTATTTATTATTATCCTTGATCTGATCCAAAGTGTTTATTTCATAAATGCAAAACTTGAGGCTTTGAAGGAAAAAGTGATTTGCCCAAGGTCATATGGTGAGACCTTGGGTCGGGGGGCCGAGGGCTCCTGAAAAAAGGAGCCACTTCATTTTACATCACCAGAAAGAAGGCACGACTAATACAAAACATCACAAGAACACAGAAAAAATTCAAAATTCCTCATGACCATGAAAAGTCAACTTATATACATCCAGTGAAATATAGCAAGGAAGTTCTTATCAGCCACCAAGGAGAAGACGTAAGGATTCTGAGGTCAGAGGAAGCAGCATGCCAAGAGCTGAGTCAAAAGTGAGAAAAATATTGTATCTGACACTGGAGGAGTTTTAAAACTCAATTTCTCAAGTGAAACAAGCCACTGGCTGTTTACTTTCTAGGACGAGGGAGAGGTCAGCCTTACACTGACCACTCATCTTTGTTGCTTTCCTTCTGCAAAAGCAAGAACCCTTGTTCAAGTTCACCTCTGTGCGGGCCTAAAAGTATAAGTAAACCTCTTTTCCTAGCTTGGTCCGAAGTCAAGCTATAAAGCAGGCCCTTGAAATTTCAAACCTTATTAGAAAAAATTAAAAAAAAAAAAAAAAGCCTCCTTAGGCAGAAAAGCAAAACATTAAGTAATAAGAGTCTCCACTGTGAAACTGAGTATAAATGATCTTTCACCAAAATAACTGAGCCCATCATCAAATTACCACCCCTCAAGTCCAATTTGCCAGATATTTTGCCCAATATTCTAAGAGAATGTGGTAACAGTCAAGAGCTAATAAAAATTAGCTCATATATCCATTTCTGGTCACCCGTCCACCTAAAATAGGAGGTGAGAAAGCCAAGGCCAAGGTCAGATCTCAATCCAGAGAGAGACACCAATAGAAACAAAAGAAAACTGGCCCCGCCCCCAATAGAACCATCATGCACCTCTACTTCCTTACAACAAACATGATCAGAATAACCAATTTTCAAAAAAGAAAAGAAATTAAAAAACAGGTTTACAAAACCAGAAATGATTTTCAACTTCTAGCCACAGACAACAGAACAAAATTGCAGCAGAATGGAATGAAGGAATCTGAATTGTGTGTCAGGAGATCCAGGCCACACAAAGGGACGTGCTGCAATATTTTTATTCCTTGCACCAGAAATAACCTGTTATCTACAACCCTGACTTTTTCTCAGATGTCCCTACCCGCCTCCTCCACCCCTCCCCAGCCCTTCTCTCCTTCATCACTGCTAAACTCAGGCCTTCTGCCTCATGAGGCCTCCAGAGCCCCTTGGAAATTATAAATTCCTTGACCGTCCTAGTCATCGGCCTAAATAATTCAACAGAAAAAAATTTTTTTAATTATGCTACTAAAAAAAAAAAAAAAAAAAGCTCATTCCAAATATGTCAGAATGTGACCAGTCAGCCCTGAAGGATTTCGTTACTAAAAAAATAAAATCTCCCAAATGCAATGGCGATGATGGGAAATGTCAAGCCTCTGCCATTGTCAAATGTATATCACAGAGATAATATATTTGACTTATTCCACTTAAACATCCAAATTTCCCCAAAACAGGGTTGGGAATCTATGGACTGGGGCCACCAGTTCTTCCAAGACCAGCTAGTGGCTAGCAAAAGGGGCAGAAGGTTTCCTGTTCTTGCCCCAGGTGACCCACCATCAGTTTCCAATCCAAGGTCCCCCCAAGATCCCGCCCTGCAAGTGCTAATAATACGCTCCTTTTGGACAGAAAAATTATAACTTTTGTGGGAGGTAGGCTCAAAATCCCCAGCAAGTTCAATCAGATACTAACTGATCACAAAACCCTTCATCTTTGGGTGGGTACTTAATTTTCATCTGTCAAATTTCAATTCAGTCAATATTTATTTGCCTTCTGAAATTTTTTGTTGTTGTTGTTCCACCTTCATTTGATTCATTTTAAGGCCAAAACCTCCATATGAAATATTGTTTGTACATATGCTTTCATATTCCAGAGGCAAACCTTTGGGTTTGGCTTTTGTTTGTATTTTGATTTTTTTTCCTTTACATTTTTTGCTGCTAAAATCAGCTGAGTTGGTGTTTTACCACATTTCTTCAGCAAAGTAAGTGTTCTACCAAGGAAGATAAGAATCAGAATTTTCATCTCCTTTCTGCCCATCCCTCTTTTATCTTTTTCTGGTTAAGTCAGTAAAATTTGTGCTTTTTTTCCTTTTTTTGGTGAAAAACCCCCCAAAATGATCAAGGCTAATGGATTTTTCCCCCTTTGAAAGTAACCAGATTTTTGAAAAATAACAAATATTGATAAACTCCCAACCTCACATCACAATCAAAGAGGCCTGAAACCAATCTCAATTTTTTTTAAGTAATAAATTTTTCAAATTGGAAGAGTGAACAAGACAGAAAAGGAAAAATTTTCTTCCTTACGAAGGATTCCTCAATCCTTGTCTTCATCAATTGATTCAGTTGTATGTCATAAAAAATGAGCTTCTGTGAATCCACTGTTAGTTTTTTCATAATAATGTTAATTATGCATATCTTATTTTAATGGCGGTCTCTCCTACAAATCTGTGGGCTACTCAATTTGTATCATGTATGAATTTACATTTTTTCCCCGATTATTGCTCAAAAAAGGTTCCTGACATTTTCTGGATAAAACAACAACAAAAAAGAAATGCCTAGACCTTTCAGGAAACAAAATCAGAAAACAGTCTTAATTATTCCATCAAAACAAAACAAACCAAAAAACACACACACACACAAAACCCAACAAATACAGAAAAAAGAAAGGATTTCACTGTAACTTTTCCAGTTTCTGTTTTCTTTAGAATCTTAGGATTTAAATGCAGTAAAATGTAAATGCAAAATTAAAAAAAAAAAAAAAAAACTACAATTTTTGGGTGTGTCCAAAGCCAACATTTTAGGGTCTATTTTCTCTTTTAAATCCTTCCTTCGTGGAAATAGAAAAACTTTAAATATTGCCAAATAGAGAAATTAGTCTTTTTTTTGCCCGCTGAGCTAAACAAGTTCCAAATTACAATGAAGTACAATTTCTAATTGCTTCATAAAGCCAATTCTCAGTTTTCCCTAAACTCAACAATTTCCCTCTTTTCTTTATTCCAATTAGTTTTTTTCTCAAACTGAAATGAGATGAGTAGCCAAATTGACTTTGCTTTTAGGAGGTTTTTTGCTTTCTCCCCTCCAAGAACTGAATTCATTCAAATTCCAGCTTAATTTTCATTTACATATTATCTGGATTTGGCTTCAGAAATAAAAATTGTCTCCATGCTTCTGGAAAGATCAAAGTGAAAATTTTCACCGGAAAAAAGAAAAAAAAAGAATCTCTTACCCCTCCACTGCCTGGTAGTGCAAACTTTTGAAAAAATAAGAAATAAAAAATATTTCTTTTCAATTTTAATTTCTTTTTTTATTTACAAAATAGTATCCTCTAGGTGGCGTCGTTTTAATGGGAAAAAACTACCGTTTGAAGAAAAATTAGAAAAAAAAAATTGAGAAAGGGAAATATGGCCTAAAAAAAAAAAAGATTGTTGTAAAAATGGGGGGCCTGGGGGAAGAGACCTCCAGGGGAGTCATCGGGGACCCCAAGCGCAGAGAGGGTCAGGGGAAAATTGCAAATTTAGGGGGGAGGGGGCAGAGCTGGAAGGGGTTGCATTTTTGCAAAATGTGAATTGTCCAAACTGAAATGGCTGCTCTGTTCTCTCGCCGCTTTGTTTTCTGGGCTCCGGTCCGAGCCCGGGGCCGGAGGGGGCGCTGGGTGGGGGCCCCAAAAGACCCTCTCGTCACCCCCACTCTCCTCACACCCCGCAGCGCCCGGGGGGGTGCTCTCCGGACCCCGACCCTCCCGTTAGCGCCCACAAAAAGCCCGCAAACGTGCCCAGGCACTTTGCATTTTGCAAATCTTGCAATGAAGTGGCGCAGCGCCCCGGGCCCCGGCCCCCCGGGTCCCCCGCGCGGTGCTTGCCCCCGGCCCCCGTCGTACCTGCGGAGCCGCCGCGCCGCCCGGCTGGTTCATGGGTCCGTGCGGGAGGAGGCGGCCCCGGCGCGTCCTGCTCCTCCCGGGCCGGGCTGCTGGTGCGCGCACAATGCCGCCGCCGCCGCCGCCGCCGCTCCCTCCTCCGCCCGCCCCGCTCAGGCCGGGGGGGCGGGGGCGCTGGGGGCGCGCGGGGGGGGGCGCCGGCCCTCGCCCCCCCCCCCGGCCCGCACCCGCCGCGCCGCGGCCGCCGCCGCCACCGAGCCGCCCCTCGCGGGGCCGCCGCCGCCCCCCGCCGCCCTGCCCGCCCCCGGGCCGGCCTCGCCGTGCGGCCAGCGAGCTTGGGGCCTCGGCCTCGGCCTCCGCACCGCCGGCCTCCGCGCCGCACACAAAGCCGACGGGTCCTGGGGCGCGCCCGCCCGCCCGTCCGCCAGCCCCCGGGCCCGGGCGCACCCGCCCCCCAAACTTTCCCGCGCCGCGCCCTGCCCTCCCCGCGCCCCCCGCGCCCGCCCCCCGGCTCCCTTCTGCCCTCCCCCGGCCCTCCAGGCCCTCGGAAATGTCATTTTCACGCTGGAAAAAAAGTTTGGGGCGCCGGCTCTCGGCGGAGCGCAAGAGGTTAATGGGAGCTCTGTACCCCGCTGTCCCCCCATCGAAAAAAAATGACGTTGATTTTTGAAATAAAAGTTTTCAAGAGCTGGATTGCTGAAAGACTGGAAGGCTTACTGGGGGTATTCCTATTGCCCCTGCCACCCCTCCCAAGAAAAACTAATGTAATAAAAGTTTGAAGAGCTGGCCCCTTGTCAGACAGGAGGAGTTAAAGGGACTCTAGCCCCCACAGCCAGATTGATTTTTAAAATAAATATTTGAGAAGCTGCTTTTATGTGAAGTGCCAGTGAAGCGGCTGGTTCTGCCTATCCTTGCCAAATTAATATATATGTGTATTTTTTTTTAATAAAAGAAAAAGTGGTCCTACAGGAAGACATGAGGGGTTGAAGGTTAAGGGGTATTAGCCCCCCCCCCCATATTCCCCAGTCAGGTTGATTTAGAAAAGGAAAATTTGGGAAACTTCTATGTGAAATAAAAAGTGAACCAGCAGATTTCTTTCCAACATCCCAAAAGAGCCAGTTTTGTTTTTTTGTTTTTTCAACTTGAGCAACTGCTTCCTTGTGACTTGGGAAGGTTTAAAAGGATTTTTTTTTTCTGTTCTCTTCCCCGCCCTCCTAAAAAATCAGAGTTTTAAAAAATTGAAAGTGTGAAGGACCTGCCCTATTAGACAAAGAGGGATTACTGGACCCATTCTGCATCTCCCACGACTGATTGATTTTTGGAATAAAAATGTTAAGAATTGCTCGTCTATGAGATGTAAGGTGAACAGAAATCCTTCTTTGCCTCTCCCCAAGACAAAACTACACGGGTACTTTTTAAAAATAAAAGCATTGGAAATTAAGAGCAAACAGGTATCTTCTCTCTGCCCCCACCTTCAAAAATCAAATGTTCTTTTTTTTAATGTTTAAAGAACTGTAGCAGTATGAGACAGGAAGGGTTACAGAAATGTTTTCCCTACAACCCTCAAAAAACGTATTATTTTTTAAATTTTAGGAAATGGAGGCACTGTGTAGAAGACACCTCCTTTCCCTAAAAAAACGAAACCGGGAATTTAGTCCTATATGGGAGACATGGAATTCAGAAACACAACTCTTGACCCCCTTCACAAACACTCATACACAAGACATTAAGAGGAGTCTTCTGTCGAGGCACCATGGCTCACACCTGTACTCCCAGCACTTTGGGAATGCCGAGGCAGGCGGATCAAGAGGTCAGGAGTTCGAGACCAGCCTGGCCAACATAGTGAAACCTTGTCTCTACTAAAAATACAAAAATTAGCCAGGTGTGGTGGCACGCGCCCGTAGTCCCAGCTACTCGGGAGGCTGAGGCAGGAGAATCGCTTGAACCCGGGAGGCGGAGGTTGCAGTGAACTGAGATCACGCCATTGCACTCCAGCCTGGATGACAGAGTGAGACTCTCCCTAAAAAAAAAAAAAAAGTCTTTAATCACTTCCCCCAGACTCCTAAAAGTTGGAGAATCATTACAAATTAAAAGTGGCCATATTTCTCCCCACCAACCTGGCAAGTATGTCCCTGGCAGAGGTTTGGCAGCTTCTGCCGAGGCTGGTGTGCAGCAGGCACCAAGGGTAGTGGGGCAACTTGTGGAGTCTGGCAGAGCTGGGTCCCGTGAGCCCTGGGCGTACGTGCTGGCCGGGCAGCCCCTAGCCCACCTTCCCCTCATCCACCAGCTGGTTGGGGCCTTATTATCTGGAGAGATCCTCCAGGTTTGACGTCTGTCTGGCTCAATCCTTGTGTGAAGGTTTCTGGGCACCTGACTCAAGGGGTCAGGTCCCCTCCTCTGCCCAGTGGAGCCAAGCCTGATCTCAGGCCCTAGAGTAGAACTAGATCTGAAATCGCATGGGGTCTCAGTCACCATGGCTGAGAGCCGTATGGTACCAAGGAAAACTCCTGTCCTAGGAGTCGGGAAAAGTTGATGCAATAAATATTCATTTGAACACTTACTATGCGGCCAGGCACCTTGTATCTAGTAGGGCAGACACACACCATGAAGAGGAGAACTGTTTGCAGCAGCTCTTCTCAAACTCTTCTCAAACTCAAGTGATCCTTGGAATCACCAAGAGAGCCTGTTCAGATTGCTGGGCCCCACCCCGGAATTTCTAATTCATTTGGTTTGGGTTAGGGACCGAGAGGTTCATTTCTAATGGGTTCCCAGGTGATGCTGATACTGCTGGTGTAAGGGCCAGCCACCTTCTTAAAACCTTTGCATGACAGTGCCAACAGTGAGGTGTTCGGTGCAGCTCAAGGAAGGGTCCTGCCCAGCCCGGGCAGGGGGCAGTGAAGATTCCAGGAGGGTCTTAATTAGATGACAGGGTCTCTCTAGAGCAGGGATTCTTAAATGGGGTCCTTGCATGGGTTTGGGGAACCAAGAACTACTCCTTAAGCAAATGTATGTCTGTATGTGCATTTTTGGGGGAGAAAATCTCCAGCTTTCACTCAAGAGCATTCGGGACGGCCAACCTGGAATAATCCACCGCCTGTCTCCAGGCACCTCTGGCCTATAAAGTCTCGTGGTCCTTCTCAGCCATCTTTTTCTGGAATCACTGGAAGCCCTTGCTGTTTCTCCACCACCCATGGGTCCCAGGAGCTGGGCCTTCCATCAGCACATCCCGACTGTAGAGGTATCTCCTCCCCAGGGGTCTCGGCCTTGGAGAGTGTGTCCTTTCTTCATTCTTCTGTCCCAGATGGGCCATGAAGGGTATCCTCAGGGGACAATGGCTGAGCTTGAAGTCATCCTGACAAAATCTAGTTTATAAATGAACCCACATATTTCCCAAACCACTGCCGAAACTATGCAGTCACCCAGAGCTGTGGTTTGTCTCCATTCGGGAATTAACTGAGGG
Organism: Plecturocebus donacophilus; assembly: GCA_004027715.1. Classification (NCBI taxonomy): domain Eukaryota; kingdom Metazoa; phylum Chordata; class Mammalia; order Primates; family Pitheciidae; genus Plecturocebus; species Plecturocebus donacophilus. The sequence continues at coordinate 28,176 of PVKP010019033.1, read as the reverse complement.
TGAATTCACCATGTGGGACTTTTGGAGTGTGCTGAGGACCTGCCCAAGAAAGTGACTAGGTACTGCACGAGGTGGCTGTGGTCCCAACAGGTGCACTGTGGTCATATCTCAGCCCCTCACTTTCCAGAGCAATGACACTGGGATCAGCGTGGGGAAGCCATGAGAAGGGGAGGACCCCCACAAACACCAGAAGGCAGGACTTGGGGAGGGGGTGTGTGGGTGGAGGAGCCAGCGTATTTTGTGTGAGCCCAGGGGACAAGACCAGACCTGCTCTATGATGGAGCAGGCTCCGTGATACAGCATTGGAGAAATGACCATTGGTCAGGGCTGCAGAAGAACAGCTGCTCACATCAGTGGAAGCGTGGTCCAGTAGGGACCCCCAGAGGCTCTCCCATCTTCTAAGGGTCTATGGTTCAAATCGGCGTTCCTGGGTTTATCAAATTCTGGAAACGTTTTACTTTTTCCACGCCTAGCCCACTGCCTCCAGAACTAGCATTACTGCATCATTTTAAGAGTCCAGCCCCCGGCATCAGTTCCCAGGTCCACCTCCGGCTCCGGTCTTCCTCACCTGCAGTGTGGTCTCAAGGAAATCACTCAACTTCTTGCCTCCATGGCCTCATCTTTAAAATGATGCTAACAGTTTTATCTACCCCATAGGGGTGCTGTGAGGATTAAATGCTGTAACATGGGTGAAGTCCTTAGAAAGTGTCTCACGTAGAGAAAGTACACACGTCCGCCAGTGGAATCTCCCCTGCCTCTCACTACCTGGGTGATCCTGGCCTCGGGGCTTCATCTCTGAGCTTTAGTTTCTGTCTTTGAAAAATGGGAATTCTAAAACCTAGCGGTCTTATCGACACTTTTTAGTTGTAAACAATAGAAAAGAACTCACGCTAAACTAAAGAAAAAAAAAGGAAAATGTGACTTTATTAAATTAGAATGTAGATCACAGTATCCAAGGGCAATAAATGAAACAAAGCCTCAAGGGGATTTGGAGCCAGGAACAAGAAAAGTTTCAGGACCTGGGCTTTCTCTCTCCATCACTCTGGACCACAGATCTCTTGGCATCTCAGTCCTAACTTCTCCCTCCTTCCCACCTTCTCTTCGGGTGAGGGGCCGTCTCTGCTTCCCAGGGCATGAAGTTAAAATGATCAGCATACCATCCTCTCAGTGCAGCAAGTAGTGACTGGTGTCTCTGCCCTCAATCCAAATTCAGGAGAGAGAATGGGATGGGTCAAGCTTGGCTCAGGTGCCACCAGGAGCTGATCCTCTATGGCCAGAGACGACAGGGTCACAAAACACACAGAGCTCTTGAGACCCAGCCCTGAGAGAAGGGACGTGGGGAGCTGAGCAGACCCCTCAGATGTTGTTCCTCATAGAGGACTGTGAGCGTTCTGAGACTGGGACTGGGGACGTGACTTGGAGACACACACCAAAGCTGCATTTCTTTGTGCTAGAGTCTGGTAACATTTGGGAAACCCAGGAGGTTAGGATGCTGAGGCTTTTTCTAGTAGGTGATGGGCAGATGTCAAGCTTGTGTCACAAGCAGGTGGCAGGAGTTGCTGCAGAAGAAGATTTGGGGTCAAAAACAGAACCTGGGGGTCGGCTAAGATCTGGTGGGAAGGCCTTGGTGGAGAAGTTGCCTTTATAGAGAAACAGTCGGCTGAGAAGGGCATAGGAAAGAATAAAGGCAAAGGCTTCACGAAATAGTGTTTTCTTCCTCAAGCTGAGTTACTTTTCCTTAAGTCTAAAAAACAAGGGAAATCCTCTCTTGCAAAAGCCCGGCCAGGGTGAGTTGGGCTTTCAAGTCTCTACACAAAGGGGAAAAAAAATCATACGATCTGGTCTTAGAAAATTCCTTAGCAATTTATCAAACAAGTTGGCAGCATTTTCTCGTTTGATTGACTACGTCTCCAAAGTGGGCAGAGGAAGTACACTCGCCCCCATTTTAAGGCTCACGTGTCTTGGTCCAGTGCAAAATTCCAGCTTTTTGCTCTGGAATTTTCTTCTTTTCTTTTATTCCTCTACCTCCCCATCCTCCCACAGGGAGAAGCTGGAAAGGAGCTGGGATCAACTAGCAGCAGCGTACTTCCTCAAGGAGGGGGCCTTGCAAGTCATGGTGAAGTCTCCAGAGAAGCAGGTACCTGAGGCCTTGGCAGTCCCCCAGGGAGGTGAGTCCAGGAGGGAAAACGGGGAGGATGGAGGAGATCCAGGACAGGATACTGGCAAACAGAAAGAAAGAGATCAAACTGATCGTCCAGACAAAGAGCATTGAGTTAAAAATCTGTGTAGCCTGTCCCAGGATTCAACAGCAAATGCTTCTTATGTTTCATAAAGCTATTCCATGGAGCCCGCCAGCCCATGAAGCCCGGAGAAAGCCTGGTGTCCTAGTGATCTCATCTAGTCTCTGCACTTAGACCTGTGCAGATTGTAACATTAGCCACTATAAAAGCCTCAGTTTTTCTCATCTGTAAAATGAGTGAAATAAGGTACCTAACCCCACAGGGTTATTTATAGCCCTAAATCATGTATTGCACCCAACGCATGGTAATTATTATTACCATTTCCAGCCAAGATCAACTTCAACATGTATAAGGCGACTCAGGCTCCGGGGTGGGATGAGGGTGGAGTCACCTCATTTGAACAGGACTAGTCAGCTGAGAAGGGAGCAAAGTCAGCTTTGAAGGCAGCTTCCCCAAATCCAGTTGGCAGTGCCCCCCACTATGGCAGTAGTCCTGATTTTAATTCAGCTGGATCTCAGAATGGAGATGGGCACAGGCCATGGGAAGAAAAGAAGAGGAATAAAGATGGAAAGAGCTGGTCCACTTTGTTTCCTCTTTTGCCATCAGGAGGCTCCCAAAGGAGGCTGTAGTAATCCATCCTTTCTGCTGAGAAACACACTTGTGAATGCAGTTAGCTCACAGTGTGTCATTGTACAAGGCTCAGGCTCTGTCTGGACTCAGACCCAACTGGGTTCAAATCCCAGCTCAGATCCTTTCCAGCCATGTGAGCCTGAGCAAATCACACCACTGTCTCTGAGCTCCAGTTTCCTTAACTGTTAAATGGGGATAATAACATAGATGTGCATGTTTTCCATGAGGCTTAGAAAAAAACAATGAATGCCAGCACACAGTAGGTATCCCAGATATTCGAGATGATGATGTTAATGATGATATCGATCTCAGTGCCTTCTAGCTGCAAAACTCTCTAGTGGGTAGGGCATGTCTGGAATGACAGCACAGCCATGAAGTCATCCACCTACGTCTCTCAGTTATCTCCAACAATGGATGAGGAGAGTGAGGCATAGAAAAGCAAAATGGAATGTTTCTTTCACCAGTAATTGGACAAATGGCCAGCGTGTGACTCTGGATGGGATGCACCGAGAACCAACAGCACTTACACAGAAATCCTGCCAAAAACGCATAACCCAAATCTAATCATGAGGAAACATCAGACAAATCCGGATCCAGGGACATTCTACAAAACAACTGGCCTGTACGTTGCAAAAATGTCAATGTTATGAAAGACAAAGACCGAGGAGCTGTTTCAAATTAAAGGTGACTAAAGAGATAAGTATGACAACTAAATGCAAAAAGTGATCTTGAACCACTTTTATTTTATTTGGCTCCTGGATCAGAGTGGGAAAAAATTTCTATAAAGGACATTTTGGGAATAATTGGTAAGGTTTGAATATGGTTGCATATTAGAGAATAGTAGGTATTCATGTTAAATTTCTGTATTAATCATCATTTTCTGGTTGTGTAAAATCAGGTTCTCTCTCAGAAAATATACACTTTTAATGGAAAGGCACAAGATTATCTGCAACTCTCAAAACATATATACATGTATGTCTATGCCTATATATATATCTATACGATAACATGATTATATGTGACTGAATATGAATTGGCAAATTTGAACAAAGGGTATGTGAAAGTTCTTTGTTCTACTCTTGCAACTCTTCTATAATTTTGAAATTATTTCAAAATAACAAGTTAACAAAAGTGAAATATTTGAAATGTTTGAAAAAGCTAGAAGCCTACACGGACATTATTTTCATCAGAATGGAGTCCTTTCATTGTATATTCAACGGAAAAAAAAAATTGATTCATTGATCAGTGGCTTGTCCACATCAAAATTTGCTGATTATCTTTTTTTGCCACATGACTATGTTCTTTTGTAGCTATTATTCTCATGAGGTCTGATTTTCCTAGGCACATTTTTTCTTTTTTTTCTTTTTTTAAATAAAACCAGGCACAACAATAGCAGACCTAGGCAAATTTTATGATCTTAATTTTGTCATGCAGATGTAGGGTCTTCCATCAATGTTTAGTCAATATTTCCTGGATGCAGTGTTAGTCTTTGTGTTTTATTTTCTGTTGCTTATTTCTACCAAGTAAAAGTTATTTTAATGTTTGCAATTTTCAGCATTCCCAGTAAGCTGTAATTCTTCAAACAGGATATTCCCCCCCTAAAATTAATTTTGTTGTGTATAGTTTAGAGGGATTCTCTAATGCTGGCTAGGCATCTGAATCTCCTGGGAGCTTTTGAAAAGTACACGTTTTCCAGCTTCTAGTCGCTCTCCAGATTCTGATCCAGGCGGGGTCTGGATATTTGTATTTTTGAAAGCTCCACGCCTCTCAGGTTCTGTGGCAGTCACTGGCCCATCACTTGGTGTGGTTATCACCTTGCCTTGTATTATCGGTTATCTTAAACTCTTTGGGCCTTGATATTCTATTTTAACATTCCATTTTCCCAACTTAACTCTGAGGTCATTGAAGAAAGGGACTGAGCAAATGACTCCTTTATGGCCAGCACACTCACTACAATTATTAGGTAAGGTAGCAAAACAATATTAGTTGATTGACTGTTGGCGCAACCAAAACCTTGAATAGCAACATCAAGAGATGGAACTTTAAAAAAAAAAATTGTGGGGCCAGTCACAGCAGTTCACACCTGTAATCCCAGCACTTTGGGAGGCCGAGGCAGCTGGATCACCTGAGGTCAGGAGTTTGAGAGCAGCGTGGCCAACATGGTGAAACCCCATCTCTACTAAAAATACAAAAAATTAGCCGGGCGTGGTGGCAGGCGCCTGTGATCCCAGTTACTAGAGAGGCTGAGGCAGAAGAACCCGGGAGGGGAGGTTGCAGTGGGCCGAGATGGCGCCACTGCCCTCCAGCCTGGGCAACAAGAACGAAACTCTGTCTCACAATTTAAAAAACATAGTGCAAGAATATATATAACATAAAATTTACCATTTTAAACATTGTAAGTGTACGGTTCAGTGACATGAAGTGCATTCACATTGTTGTATAATCATCACCACTATCCATCTCCATAATTTTTCATCATCCCAAACGGAAATGCTACACATATTAAACACTAATATCCTACTATCTCCTACCAGCCCCTGGTAACCACTGTACTACTTCCTATCACTCTGTGAATTTGACTGTTCTAAGCACTCTCATATAATGGGAACCACACAATATTTGTCCTTTTGTATCTGGCTCATTTCACTGGCACAATTCATTCATGTTGTAATGTGTATCAGAATTTCATTCCTTTTTAAGGCTGAATATTATTTCCTTGTATGGCTATACCAATGTTGTTTATCCATTCATCCATTGATGAACACCTGGGTTGCTTCTACCTTTTACCTATTGTGAATAATGTTGCAATAAATATTCATGTGTAAGTTTCTGTTCAGTTCTCTACTTTCAGTTCTTTTGAGTAGATACTCAGAAGTCGAGTTGTTGGATCTTATGGTCATTCTAGTTCTAACTTTTTGAGGAATCACCATAACGTTTTCCATAGTGGCTAAAGAAAGACTGTTTTTAAAAGCTGCATTAATAGAGGTAGAATGATGATTGATCCTTTCTGAGTTTCATGCTAACGCTGTTGAGAAACAAAATCCATATATCTATCTTTAGCAACCTTAAAGAGTCATCAGAAGTTACCCTTCCCCCTTTGTTCTGTGGGAAATTGATTGCAATAACGACATCAGTTCTGTACACCTCCTCGAATCTAGCCCTTTTTGTCATGTGACTTTGCAGTTCTCGCTAAAGAGTCTATTTCCCATTCCTTGAATCTGAGTTTGGCCATGTGACTTTGGCCAGTGGGATGTTAGCCAATGTCACATAAGAAGAGACTTTAAAAGTGCTTGTGCAGGTCAAGCACAGTGGCTCACACCTGTAATCCCAACACTTTGAGAGACCGAGGCAAAAGGATTGTTTGAGGCCAGGAGTTCAAGACCAGTCTGGGCAGCATGGTGAGACCCTGTCTCTAAGAAAAATTTAAAAATTAGCTAGGCATGGGGGTGTATACCTGTGGTCCCAGCTACTCAGGAGGCTGACATGGAAAGATGGCTTTAGCCCAAGAGCTTGAGGCTGCAGCGAGCAGTGAGATCACACCACTGCACTCCAGCTTGGGTGACAGCATGAGACCCCATCTCAAAAAAAAAAAAACTAAATAAAAATAAAAGTGCTTGTGAAACTAAATTTTCACGTGCTTTTGCACTTATGCCTTCATCATGAGAATATAGTTGGCCCTCGTATCCATGGGGTCCACATTTGTAGATTCAATCAACCATGTGTTGAAAATACAGCTAGGCCTATGATGGTTGCATCTGTACTGAGTATGTACAGATTTTTTTTCTTGTCATTACTCCCTAAACAATGCAGAATAACAACTATTTACATAGCATTTACATTGTGTTAGGTATTGTAAGTAATCTGGAAATGATTTAAAATTTACAGGAGGATGTGCATAGGTTATAGGGAAATATGGCACTATTTTATATGAGGCCCTTGAGCATCTGCAGATTTTGTTTTCTATGGGGGTCCTGGAACCAATTCTTCTGAATACCCAGGGACAACTGTATACCCAAGCTAGTCTGCTGGAGGAATAGGAGAGAAAGGTGAAACAGAGCTCAGTTATTCTAGCTGACCTCCACATGTGTGACCCCCCCAGCCAACAGCCAGCTACCCCTAGAGAGTGAGAGAGCCCAAAAGAGGCTAGAGGAACTATCCAGATTAAATCTCCAACCCACAGACTCAAGAGTTAAGTAAATGCTTATTGCTTTTTGTAACTGAGTTTTGGAGGTGGTTTGTTACACAGCATGATTGTGGCAATAGATAACTGATACGTCTACCCTCCTCTGCCATCAATATGCTGCATTTTCTGCACCTGTCAAAGGGTCATGAGACAACTAATTTTACTGACTTCATAGTGTTGGCATGAAAGTAAATGCCAGAATTGGCCAGGTCTAGCGTCTGGCAATTATAATCTAAAGGTAGATTTCTCTCTTCCTTCTTGAAGGTTACCTTCCTTTTTAGTTTATTGGGAAAGAGGGCTTTAGAGGGCATTTGTTCTCCATTCTCCCCCATTCTCAATTTGTGTCTCAATTTTTCATGAAGAAAAAGCCTTCTTTCATGCTCAGTCTATGTGTTCTGGGTGGACTTACTCTACCCCTGAGTGCCATCAGGAAATGACCCAGGCCTGGCCAATCATGTATACCATCCCCTTGGCAAGATGGCCACGTGACAGGCCAAGTTAATGAGATATAGATTTAAGAGGTTGAATGGAAAGTTTTCTTTCCCATTGAGATAACCATGAGGATATAGTTTAAGTCTAGAGGAGCCAACGGGTACCATGTGGAAAGAGCTTGCCTGGATTCAGCTAACACAGAGGAAAGCAGAGCCCAGCTATGGGAAGACACAGTCCTGATGACATGGTTAGAACCCTAGATCCAGCCAGGCCTGAAGCTGTACTTCTTTTGAACTTTTTAGTTATGTGAGTCAATCCATATTCTTTTTGCTTGCTTTGTTTCTGTTAAAATAATTTAAGGAAAGCCTCTGTCCCTTGTAACTAAAAAAACAATTTGTCTTGCATTCTTCCTAGGTCACCTTCCTGACTGCATGTTCCTTCTCATAATGGGCTTCTCCACAGTGCTCTTAGCCTCACTGTTGTGAAGAACCACTGTGTTTATCCCTCCCGGATAATATTTGGGATTCCCAAGCTAAGTCCGCCTGATAAGGTGACAGTACTTCCCATACAGGCTATGGGAACAGGGAGAATATTGGCAGGTCTAGGCCAACCAGGCATAGTTCGCCCTGGCTAGTTCTGGTTTATGCCTGTTGTCTCAGCATATTTACTATCGATAGTGTCACTGCTTGAGTAATCGTTTATAGAGTTACCCTTAGCAGGTCGTACTTCCTTTTATTGTGTCATCCCTTTATTGTCCACATAAAGCTGAGTGGCAGAGAACAAAGATCAGCCATTCCACATGCTCCTACAATGTAACCTCATCTCTCTTCCTCAAGAGCTACAATCTGATTCTCTTCCACTTGAATTTGGGTGGACCTCCAACTGCTTCAACTCATAGACCACTGTGGAAGTGATATGGAGTAACTTCAACCTGCGTGGCAGAGAACAAAGATAGCTGGGACAACATCAGCCACCCCATGTGCTCCTACAATGTAACCTCGTCTCTCTTCCTCAAGAGCTGCCATCTAATTCTCCTCCACTTGAATTTGGATGGACCTGCAATGCTTCCACCTGTAGACCATTGTAGAAGTGATAAGGAGCAACTTTCTAGACTGAGGAAGTCTAGGAAAAAGACAATGTCACTTCCACTTTTTTCATTAGATTGCTCATATTTGGATTTCTGAGCTGTTCTGTAAGAAGTCCAACTTCCCTGAGGCCACCATGTTGTGAGGAAGCTCAGCCATGTTGAGAGGTCACATGTGGCCACCGTGATGGGCATCTGTGGCAGAAGGACTCTAAGATGCTCCCCTCCCTTGCCGTTATCTCCTGTTATTCACACCCTTGCATAATCCTCTCCTCTTAGTGAGGGTGAGATGGTAACTTGCTTCTAATCAGTGGAATACTGCAAAGGTGAGGGGTGTTCCTTTTGTGACTATGTTACATGAGATTATACCTCTCATCTGCCTAGTGGACTCTGCCTTGCCACTTTTGATGAAAGAAGTGGCTGTGCATGGGAATTCCATATGTCCAGGAACTGAGAACAACCTCTGCCCAACAGGCAACCAGGAACCTTAACCCTCAGCCCAGCAACCCAAAAGGAACTGAATCCTGCCAACAACTATGTAAGTGAGCTTAGAAGCATATCCTTCTCCAGTTGAGCCTTCAGTGAAACACTAGCCCTTGATTGCAACCTCATGAGCAGAGTCCTGCACATCAAAATTGTGGGATAATAAACATGTATCACTCTAAAGCATTGTTTGTGATAATTTGCTACTAATTAGATAACTAATTTCCAGTCTTAGTCTTTAGTCCTCCCTGCTCAGGCACCAGACACATGAGTGAAGAGATTCCAGATCAGTCTAGTCCCCAACTTTTGACTCACCTCCCAGCCATTAAGTCCCCTGGTTCCAAACATTGTGGAGCAGAGACAAGTCACCTCCTCCATACCCTGTCCAAATTCCTGGCCACAGAATTCAGAAACATAATAAAATGGTTATTACTTAAAGCCACTATATTTTGGAGTAGTTTTTAAGACAGCTATAAAAAATAAAACAGAAAGTCAGATTTTTTTTTTTTTTTTGAGATGGAGTTTTACTCTTGTTGCCCAGGCTGGAGTACAATGGTGCAATCTCCACTCACTGCAACCTCCACCTCCCAGGTTCAAGTAATTCTCCTGCCTCAGCCTCCCAAATAGCTGGGATTACAGGCACCCACCACTATGCTTGGCTAATTTTTTTTTGTATTTTTAGTAGAGAAGGGGTTTCACCATGTTGGCCAGCCTGGTCTCGAACTCCTGACCTCAGATGATCCACCTGCCTTGGCCTCCCAAAGTGATGTCTCATTTTTTAAACTCTACATTAAATATGACCTTTTCATGATCCCTAACATAAGTGACCCCCCCCCCCCCACAGTAGCTAACATTACAACTGGGTCTTCAGGTCCTTCATGTTCCTTAAGAGCGTCACCTGCAGGCAGTTTCCATAGACCTTTTGTCAACACTTGTGCCAAGGATGTAGTCTTGCCCCTGGTTGCCCACCAATAGTAAATTTCCAAGCAATTTAGAGCTCCTGTTAAAGATTTCATGCTAATTCTTATATGGACTTAATTGAGTTCTAGATAATAGCTACTCCTGTTTCCATTATTTGGGTACGTGGGAATAGTTATGTTCTTCCAGTTATACTCAGTTCAAATCTCCCTACCTTCTACCTATTGCCAAAAGGCTCTGGTTAAGGACTTAAGTCTATCAGGGAGAAGGAGGAGAGGGATGGAGGGAGAAAAGCGTGGTCAGAGAACTCAGCAGGAGGATGGAGGTTAAGCTCTTCCCCAGATGGCACAATTTCATTTTTCTCTCTGGCAATCTCATTTTTCTCTCTGGGATAGCAGAGATTGTTACTCAGGTGAATGGACCTCTCTGCACACACATACACACACACACACACACACTCCTTGTGCCTTCCCTATCATAGCAGGATCATGAGATTTTTGAGTTGCATCTATTACTTTTAAAAATAATGGAGTCGGAAGCAGTGGCTCATACCTGTAATCCCAGCACTTTGGGAGGCCGAGGCGGGTGGATCACCTGAGGTCAGAAGTTGGAAACCAGCCTGGCCAACATGATGAAACCCTGTTTCTACCAAAAATACAAAAATTAGCCAGGAGTGGTGGCACCTGCCTATAATCCCAGCTACTTGGGAGGCTGAGGCAGGAGACTCACTTGAACCCAGAAGGTGGAGGTTGCAGTAAGCCAAGATCACGCCACTGCACTCCAGCCTTGGCAACAGAGTGAGACTGTCTCAAAAAATAAATTAATTACATTAAATTAAAAAATAATAATGCACTGCCAGGTGCGGTGGCTCAAGCCTGTAATCTCAGCACTTTGGGAGGCTGAGGCAGGCAGATCATCTGAGGTCAGGAGTTGGAGACCAGCCTAACCAATATGGTGAAACCCCGTCTTAAAAATAAAATAATAATAATGCAATAAAGTCAAGGTTTTGGAGATTCTTCAAAGAAAGAAATATTTTTAGCTGAGTCTTTTCAAGTAGTTGAGGATTACCTCTCTAAGCACCAAAACTTTTATTTCAATATTTTGGAATGGATATCTTTCTGAAATGTGGTGTACCCTTCCCTGCCTCTTAAAGAATGGATAGCATTATTCCCCCTGCCTTGCCTGAAATCTCACATTGAGCACTGCCACCAAACATATTAAGACGAATCAACTGAGCCCAGGATATTGACACAATAACATGGATTTTCAAAAGGAAAACACTGTCTTTCCCCAGATTTTTGAGAGCTATTGGGTATGCATTCAGTTCTTCAGAAGTCAATGTTTGACTATACGAAATGAGAAACAGCCCCTCCATGATGCAAATATATCCTTCCTACCAAAAGACAAATGTAATCCAGACATCTCCCAGGCTTGATCAGCCTGTGGGTAGAAATGAGGTCACACTTTATTTATTTATTTGACAAATACTTACCTAGGGCTTGCACTGAGCTATTCCAAGTGCATTAAGATCAATTGATGTTTGACCAAGATGCCAAGAATACACAATGGGGAAAGGACAGTCCTCTCTTCAATAAATGGTGTCAGGAAAATGGATATCCACATACATAAGGACATTAGACCCTTATCTCACACAATATGCAAAAATCAACTCAAAATAGATTAAATATTTAAAAGTAGACCTCAAACTGTAAGACTACTAGAAGAAAATGAGAAACATTCCATGACATTGGTCTGGGTAATAATATTTTTGGGGTATGAAGCCAAAAGCTTAGGCAACAAAGCAAAAACAGACAAATGAAATGGCATCGAACTAAAAAGTCCCCGCACAGTAAAGGAAACAATCATCAGAATAAAAAATTTAGAAATTTTCTCCTAAAAAATAGGGGAAAATATTTACAAACAATCATCCAATGACGGGTTATATTTACAATAATTGCAAACCAAACATCCCAGATCTCTAAGGAATTCAAATAACTCAATAGCAATAAAATAAATAACCCTATAAAAAATGAGCAAGGGACCTAGATATTTTTCAAAAGAAGACCTACAAATGGACAACAGGTCCATGAAAAAATGCTGAATGTCTCTAATCATCAGGGAAATGCAACTTAAGCCTGGAATGAGATATCACTTCACACTTGCTAGAACGGCTATTACACAAACAAAAATGAAAGAGAAGTGTTGGTGAGGATGTGGAGAAAGAGGAACCCAAGAATATACTGTTGGTGGGAATGTAAATAGTACAGCCATGGTGGAAAACAGTATAGAGGTTTCTAAAAAAATTAATAACAGAACTATCATGTGATCCAGCAATCCCATAACTGGATATAGATCCAAAGAAAATGAAATCCAGTGTCTAAGAGATTTCTGCACTCTCTGTTCACTGCTGCATTACCCATGATAACCAACATACAGAACCAAGATAACTGTCATCAACAAATGAATGGATAAAGAAAATCACCAGGAGAGTAGATTTCAAGTATTCTCACCACAAAAATAGTATCTGAGATAACGCCCGTGTTAAATAGCTCAGTGTAGCCACTCCACATCATTTCAAAACATCATGCTGTACACCATAAATATATATACATGTGTCAACTAAAAATAAATTCAAAAAAATTTTAAATTCTTAATCCTCCTAACAACCTTATGACATAGGTATTATTTATTATCTCTCTCTTTTACAAGGGAGGAAACTGAGACACAAAAAGGTAAAGTAACTTGCTCAAGAACACGAAGCTCATAAATGAGTCTGGATTTTGGACCCAAGAGCCTGACTCTGGAGCCTGTACTTATATTTACTTTACTCTGCTGAATCTCACTGACATGGATCCCCTATCTACACGGTAGAAGTGTTTGAGTCTACTTAGTAAGGGTCCCTCCTTCCTCTGTTTATTTCCAGAGTCCCTGGGAGGTGTTGTACGTGGGTTCAATGTTCCCTTGGATTCTGCTCCTGAAGAGCTTATTCTAAGCCACTATCTATTCTAAGCCACTATCTATTACCACAACAATGCTATACAACACACAACCCCAAAACTCAGTGGCTTCACCTAATGAGAAAGAATTTGGTTCAGGAGTCCACAGGTCTGTTGAAAGCTTCTTTCTGTCTTAGCTGGGCTTGCTTATACGTCTGGACTTGGCTGGTTCTTAGCTGATCTAGGTTGGCTGGGACAAGTAGGGACATTTGATTCTGGTGCATGTCTCTCATCCTCCAGCAGGCTAGCACAGGCTCATGTGCTTGGTAATGGCAGAAGAACAAAAGCAGACAAGTTCAATTGTGCAGACAGTTTTCAAGTCTCAGTTTAAACTACATTTGCTAGCATCCCATTGGTAAAAACAAGTCCCATAGCAGACCCTGAGCCAGACAGGTAGAATACGCACAATGACATGGTATCAGGCATGAATACAGGAAGGGATAAAGAACCGGGACCACGAATGCATTCAATCTATCACACTCATCACTAATTTTCATTCTTCTTAAGAAATATCAGAATAAAATTAAATTTCAAAATCAGAAATCATTTAGATAAAGCTGCCAAGATTCTTTAAAACTGTGCTCTGAGAGATGGTAATGAAGAAACCCAAAAATAGGGGGCAATATATACAAATGGTTTCTTTATAAAAGGAAAACAGCAGCATTCCATTGTATCAGTAGGAAATGAAACTGAGAATTCAGAACATAGCCTGCCAATGTGCCAGGGAGGCCCCACATTCTGGTGGCTAAGTGGCAGCCAGCAGGGTAGCCACTGTGTGGGCCTGGGGTCTGAACAATAATGTTAGCACAGAAGTCACATCAGAGAAGGCTGCCCACAAAACTGACTCAGTTAGCAACTTCTTAGCATATCAATGTCTCATTTTGCTTCTCTGGCAGAAAGCTCAAATATGGGATTGCCTGATTCGAAATTGGCCCCTAGGCAACCTCAGTTTTTCCAGGAGAGTACAGTGAATATCTGTGTATTCCCATTCCTGGAAAGCAGGAACTGTCATTGTCTGACCTCACACAGCCTACACACATAGCCTGATTATAATTCTTTCTCTGAGAAATGGGGGAGCCCTGTTAAGACAGCCAAGCTGGTCTCCAGACTTAGAGATGCCTGGTCCATTTTCTCTACCGCAAGATTCACTGGAAACACCAACCTCCCTGAGATGGTAAAGGTCAAGACCTGTTGATACATACTGAAAAATCGGAAGAGCCTCAGTAGACAGTAAACTTACAAAACCAAACACAAAACACCAAATTAAAAAAATGAATCAAAGATCCTGGAGTACTCTGCTTTTCATTACAAGGACATCAAGATGTTTAGAATGGTAGTTCATTGCCTTAAAATAGGACTTCAATGGAGGAAAACAGGTGATTCAGGGATCCCTGGGCCCCTTCCCAGAGTGTGTCAGAGTTGGGAGGAATCTTTTGCATCCTTTGAATCTGTTTTGAGTCTTTGCCATATACCGGGTACTTCATGAACAATATCTCACTTAACTCCTAAAGAATCCCCTATAAGGTAGAGCTGTATACATCCTCATTTTACACATAAGGAAACTGAGGCACAAAGCTTCAGTGAAGGAAGTTGCCCAAGTCAGCGCATCAGTCTAACTCCAGAACTAGCTATCATAGACATGACTCTGTGAAGCTTCCCGTTAAGGGATGCCCTTCAGATACCACCAAGCCCAGTGGCCTTCAAACTAGAGGGCTCATCCACGGGGGATACCATTTCCAAGGAAGAGTCACCACAGACAGTTTTAAGATATTCCATTTTTATATTCTCAGCTTCCATGTGTACAGTTTCCTAAAACTTACCTGCCTGAGGCCAGGCGCGGTGGCTCACGCCTGTAATCCCACACTTTGGGAGGGTGAGGCGACTGGGTCATCTGAGCTTAGGAGTTTGAGACCAGCCTGGCCAACGTTATGAAACTCTGTCTCTACTAAAAATACAAAAATTATCTGGGTGTGATGTCACGCCAGTTAGAATGGCAATTATTAAAAAGCAAGGAAACAACAGATGCTGGAGAGGCTGTGGAGAAACAGAAATGCTTTTACAACGTTGGCGAGAGTATAAATTAGTTCAACCATTGTGGAAGACATTGCGGAAGACCGGGTGGGGAGTCCTCAAGGATCTGGAACCAGAAACACCATTTGACCCAGCAATCCTGTTACTGGGTATATACCCAGAGGATTTTAAATGATTCTACTATAAAGACACATGCACATGTATGTTTACTGCAGCACTATTTACAATAGCAAAGACTTGGAACCAACCCAAATGCCCATCAATGATAGACTGGATAAAGCAAATGTAGCACATATACACCATGAAATACTATGCAGCCATAAAAAACAGTAAGTTCATGTCCTTTGCAGGGACAGGGATGAAGCTGGAAGCCATCATTCTCAGCAAACTAACACAGGAACAGAAAACGAAGCCACATGTTCTCACTCATAAGTGGGAGTTGCACAATGAGAACACCCACACACTAGGACCTGTCAGGGGGTTGAGGGAAAGGGGAGGGAGAACATTAGGACAAAATATCTAATGTATGCGGGGCTTAAAACCTAGTTGATAGGTTGATAGGTACAGCAAACCACCATGGTACATGTATACCTATGTAACAAACCTGCACGTTCTGCACATGTATCCCAGGACTTAAAGTAAAAAAAATAAATAAATAAAATAACCAAGTGTGGTGCCACATGCCTGTAATTCCAGCTACTCAGGAGGCTGAGGCAGAAGACTCACTTGAACCCAGGAGGCAGAGGTTGCAGTGAGCTGAGATCGTGCCATTGCACTCCAGCCTGGGCAATAAAGACTCCATCTCAAACACACACACACACACACACACACACACACACCCCTCACCTGCCTGAGAACTCCCATGTGAAGGTGTGAACCCGGATTTCCTTTCTTCCCTCCCCTTTCTCAGCTACCCTTTTCTCCTTTGAGACAGTAAAGGTGTATCTCTTATCCATCCCAAATCTTACCTGGAGATATTACCTGGAGACATTACCTGGAGAAGATATTGCCTGGAGAAGAAAAAAACCTGAGTTGGAGGTAAGGAGAGAGAGCATACCAAACAGACAGCTGGGGTAAATGTTAGAAAGTAGACGTTCTTTTAATCAAGACTCCCCAGGCCCTTCCCCAGTCATCTCAGTAAGAGATGAGTTCCTATTAATTTTACTTTTTCTGCTTAACAATTATCTAAATTTTAATCAGTTGTATCCCAAAATTTATTGCGTTGATATCTCAATTCAGAAAAATGTTTAACCCTTAAAGCATTACTATCCCAGGGAATATAAAAATTCTGAAATTTTCACCTATAAACATACTTTTGATTTCGATACTATGACATGATGATCCATATGAGACTTATGAGCTGAAAAATATATGACATTCCTATAAAGTTCTATGGGGGAAGTAGAATGGAAATAATGATTTAAAGGAGAAAGAGGAACATTGTAAAATTTCTTACTGTTAAAGGAGAGTTTGTTCATCAATTTTTCAATCGATGATGGTGGGTATAAAATTACTGTGATACTTAAATTCCATTGGCTATATTTAAAGGAGTGATGTTAGCAGTTTAATTTTAAACATTAATATTTACAATATGTAGGACATTACATCCTTTACAACTATTTAAAACCACAACAAAAAATTTAAAAAATATTTGATTATGTATTTTTTCAGAATGCTTTCGGGGGCACATGAGCAAAAAACTGTGCAAAAAACTGTATAAAGCCCTTCGGTTTTGTCCAACTGCTTTTTTTTTTTTTTGAGACAGAGTCTCACTCTGTAACCCAGGCTGGAGGGCAATGGCAGGATCTCAGCTCACTGCAACCTCCATCTTCCGGGTTCAAGTGATTCTCCTGCCTCAGCTTCCTGAGTAGCTGGGACTACAGGTATGAGCCTTCACACCTGGCTAAATTTTTGTATTTTTGTAGAGATAGAGTTTCACCATGTTGGCTAGGCTGATCTCAAACTTCTGAGCTCACTCAGGTGATCTGCCCACCTTGGCCTCTCAGAGTGCTAGGATTATAGGCATAAGCCACTATTCCTGGCCCAACTGCTCTTTTTACAGATGAGCCATTTGAAAGTCAGAGAGAAGAAAGGACTTACTCAAGGTCATATGGCATAACAGTGCCTGAGCTAAGACCAAAGCTGGTCTCAGGACACCTTCGTTTTTTTAATTAAAAAAAGAATGGCTTTGCCCTCTTTTTTTTTTTTTTTTTTTTAAATAAAACAAATGCTGGCTTGCTATATCAGGCCAAGTCTGGCAGGTCCCAGCACTCAAATGGGATGAAAGGCATGCAAGTTCAACAAGTGTTTACTTACAGACCTGAGAATAGGGCTAGGGCAAAGCAACAGAGGCTGGTCAAGCACCAGGGACTAGCAACAGTGCAAAGCCATTTCCACCCGTGGGCCAGAACGGGTAGAGGAAAAGAGCCTTTACCTGGACCTGATGAGACCTGTAGCTGTAGGAGAAGGCCCCCAGCAGGAGCTGTATCTTTAGGGGAGGCACCAGGGCACTGCTAAACCACAGCTAGCAGCTAGAGAGCTAGGGGAGCAAATCCACTGAATTCTCTCTCCTCTTGTGCTGTTTTCCTGCCAGTACCTCCATTGGTCAAATCAACCAGAAGCCAAAGGGCAGAGGAGCTAATTGTTACAGTCCTTAGAGGTCACTTCTTTGGGCACAGAGTAAGGCAGAGAAGGGCAGAGTCTAGAGGGCCAACCAGAGAATGTCCACCACACATTCCATTTTGAACTTGACATTTGTATTTACACAAAAAGAATAAGCTTCCCAGTCAAAGTAAGTCACAGCAAAACCAAGAAATCTGCTCTCAGAAGAATCAGAAAGCCTATATTTATGAGGCAGGAGGAATTTCAGAGCAGTTTAGAAGGATTTTTATTTTTCATTTTGTAACTATGATACACAGATATCTACTTATTTTAATACTATAATATTTTGTCATCTCCTTTCATTGAAAACTGATCCTCATTTTTGCAAAAATTGCCTGATTAAATCCTCACTCATGAGTGCTTCAGTAGGCTGCTACAAACTACGACTGAAACCCAGGAGTTGAAGGAGAGTCCCTGAGAAAAAGCAATGTTAATGGACACTTTAAACAAAATTATATTATCAAAGATAATAATATAAATTGTTAACAGCCATATACTAATGACAGGCTAATCTGGCTAGAATTACATTGAAAGAATGTATGCAATTGCCATAATCAAAAATGCTTTCACACTTAAATCACCTTTCTAGGCAAGGTTCATGTTATAGAAAAAGCAGCACCCTCTAGGGGCAGGGAGCCCCAAGAGTCTATTGCCCTTACTACCTGCCCTTTTTCCTCATACCAGTAAGGCCATGATGGAGGTGGGATACCAGTCCTCTTCCAAAAGAAAGCAAGTGGGTGATGCACAGAGACCCTCAGCTGGAAAACAGAAGACCCAAGTTCCAATTCTGGCACAGTCATTGATTGATTTTACATTCTTGGTTAATGTTCTTCTCTCCAAACTCAAGTTTTCTCTTTGTAAATAGTTATCTCCAATATCTCTTATACTTCAATTGCTTCAGCTCTAAAACTAGAAAAAAAAATGTTATGGAGTTGTGGGTACTAGGTAATACATGTGAAAAAAGCTTTGTAAATTGTCAGGTGCTGAAGCAACATAAGGGAGGCCACATGGCATAGTAAGAACACACAACTAGGGTTAGTTAATCTAGGTATAAAATTATAGCCTGAAATTTCAAACTTCTGGCTATGGTCTAGCAAGGAGACCAGCAAATATTTTCCCAAAAAAATACCCATAAA
Organism: Plecturocebus donacophilus; assembly: GCA_004027715.1. Lineage (NCBI taxonomy): Eukaryota > Metazoa > Chordata > Mammalia > Primates > Pitheciidae > Plecturocebus > Plecturocebus donacophilus. The sequence continues at coordinate 9,382 of PVKP010019033.1, read as the reverse complement.
GCTGGACAAAATTGATAAAACAACCCTTTCACTTCTCTTGAAATCAACTAAAGGCACACAACAATTCCAGAAGCATTTATGTTGGAAAAACTACTGAAATTTGGATAAGAACTGTGGAAGTGTAGTGTCTACCTGGGACTGCTCCTTCTTCACAGTTTAGTTGGTGCTGAGATTCTGCCAGGATATAGCAGGTCCATGAAGACACACAGCTACACTTATTCAATCTGGAGCAATAGGTACCCATATCCAACAGCACTAGTGAAAGTGATTAACCTGGCATCAAGTGAGGAGGGAGTGCCAATGGCTCTTCTAGTCTGAGACTACAGTCATGGTTAAGGCAAGCATATTCCTGGCTGAGGGTGCACATACGAGCAGCAGAGATCCAAGAGAGTACAAACCATATACACAATCTTGGCTGACCATGAGGCTGGACACATGTATGTAGGAGGCCCAGAAGGGCCTAGCTGAAATTAAAATGTTGAAGTAGACTTAACAATAGCCTAAATTTTGAATCTATTCCCTTACCCACATACAGATTTAAGCACAAAACAGAATCCTTACTTGCTTGAGGCACTTCAACACAACCTCCATCCAATCATTAGCTGACTCCACAGGCACAGGGATGAGCCTTAAGTACATCTTAAAGAAGAAAACAATAATTAAAAAAAACAACCTAAGCAGAGATATCAGCAGCTGCATACCACTGGGGAGATAGATTTAACTCAAGTAGATTAACAAACAATGAACAAATTTTAAAAACCACAAACCTTTGGGGGGAAGTACAGAATCCAGAGTTTCTACAATATATAATCTAGAATCTTCAGTTTTCAAAAACACCACCAACAAAAATGAGACATGCAAAGCAAGAAAATATGACTCATGCTAAAGAAAAAGAGTAAATGATAGAAACTCCCTCTGAGTGATTCTAGATATTTGATTTATCAGACATCAAAACTACTATTTAAATATGTTCAAAGGGCTAAAAAAACATACATTTAAAAAATTAAAGGAAAGTACGGAGACACTGAATCAGCAAATAGAGAATCTCAATAACAGATAGGAATTATTGAAAAGGACCAAAGAGAAATTCTGGAGTTGAAGGTATAATAACTGAAAGGAGAAATTCACCAAAAGGGCTTTAACAGAAGATTCAAGATGGCAAAAGAATGAATCAGTGAACTTGAAAATAAAAATTGAAGAAAAACGAATAGAGCCTTAAAGACTCTTGAGACAACATCAAATATATCAGCACACATACAATAGTAGTCCCAGAATGAGAGGCGAGAAGAAAAATGAAGGAAAAAATTGAAGGAATAATGGTAGAGGGGTGTGCGGGCGGGTGGTGTGGCTGAGCGTGGCTGAGCACGGCCATGCTGCAGGGGCCAGGGACGCTGGCCTGCGCTCTGTGCAGCCGCCCGCTCTACTTTCTGCTGCAGGTGTATGTGCAGCTGTCCTGCAATGCCTAAGTGTTCCACCGCGGCGTCTTCCTGTTCTACTACCACGAGCTGCTGTGCTGTGCCAGCCTGCCAGTTTTTAGGAATCAGCTAAACAGAAAAAATGACTTTTGCTCCTATGAGCCACCTTCTGAGAATCCTCCCCCAGAAACAAGAGAATCAGTGTGTCAATTTTGTTGATCAAAAGCTGAGTCAATGGTAAGGTCTCACATTGTGATTAAATCAATAACCTAAACTTTGACCTAAAAAGCTAAGAAAACAAGAGTAAGTAAAAACCAAACAAGCAGGAAAAAGAAAATAACAAAGATCAGATAAAATATAATTAATATTTTAAGATTAAAAATAGAGAAAATGAAAATAAAATTTGGTTCTTTGAAAAGATCAACAAAATTGACAACCTTTAGCTAGACAGACCAAGAACAAAAGAGAGAAGGAACAAATTACCAAAATCAAGAATGAAAGAGAAGCCATTATTAGAGTCTTAATATGAATAAGAAAGATTATAAAGAAATATTATGAACACTTTGTGTCATTCATAATGTAATTAAATGAAAATTTTTCCCACAAAGAAAAGATCAGGCCCAGATGATTTCACTGATTAATTTGATCACATATGTAAGGAAGAAATAATACCAATATTTTGCAAACTCTTAAAGAATATAGAAGAGGAGAGAACACTTCCTAGCTCATTCTATAATAACAATATTATCCTGAAACCAAAACCAAAGATATCATGAGAAAACTACAGACTGCTATCTCTTATGAATGTAGATGCAAAAATCCTCAACAAAATACTAGCAAAGTGAATTCAGCACCATATTCAAAGATCATATATCATGACCATATGAGTTTTGTCACAAGAATGCAAGGTTGGTTCAGTATATGAAAATCAATTAATGTAATATACCATATTAATAAAAAGAAAAAAACCCACATAATCATCTCAATAGACTCAGAAAAAACACTGGACAAAATCCAACAACTAGCATTATTGATAAAATTCCAACAAATTAGGAATAGAGAAGCATCTATAAAATAGCCACAGCTACCATCATACTTAATGGTGAAAGACTGAATGCTTTACTGTTAAGATCAAGAACAAGGGAAGGATATCTGCTTTCATCATTTCTATTTACCATTGTACAGAAAGTTTTCACCAATACAATAAGGCAAACAAAGTCATGCAAATTGGAAAGGAAAAAGTAAAATTGCCTTTATTCAGAGATGACATGAACCTTTATGTGCAAAATCCCTCAAGGAATCCTCAGAAAAACTACTAGCAGTGAAAATACAAGAAGAATGTACAAAAATGAATTGTATTTCTGTGTGCTAACAACACACAACTCAACTGAATTAGTCCATTCACAATTAAATAACAAGAGAATAAAAAACATTCCAGCCCGATGCAGTGATGTGCACCTGTAGTATCAGCTACTTGGAAGGCTGAGGTGGTAGGATGATTTGAGCCCAGGATCTTGAAACCAGCCTGCACAGCATAGGGAGCCTCTGCCTCTATTTAAAACAAACAAACATTTCATTCACAATAAAATAAAATAAAGAATAAACTATTTATATTACACTTAACAAATGAAGTGCTAGACATGTATCCCAACAACTACAGAACACTGCTGATAGAAATTAAAGAAGATCTAAATAAACTAAAAGACATCCTTAAGTTCATGGATTGGAAAACTCAGTATTGTCATCATGGCAATTCTCCCCAAATGGATCCATAAGCCCCTTCTCTTTCCAAGGAATTTGCTTAAATCCTTTTAATCTTCTTCCTTATCTACAAAATGGACACAATAATCTCTTTCTCACAAGGTCACTGTGAGGATTCATTGAGAAAAATATATGTTGAATGATTAGCATGATATCTGACACAGAGTAGGGCTGGATAAACGAGAGGAGAAAGACAGGGATATCTAGATGTTACTTCCATTGGAAACATGAATTATTTTAGAGAGTTGTCTATACTTCTGTATTAATTTCCCATTTCACAGAGCTGATGTTAATTTGTGCAACCAAGTTAAAGTTACACCAGTTGGCTTAGAAATTTGTGTCTGAAACAAAGGAATTATTCAAGACGACCATATGTGTGACATCCATAAAACTGAGTTCCATGATGCTTAATTCTTTTGCAGGAATGTTCAGTTGTTCAAAAGCATCTATTTAGCACTTACTGTGTATCAGAAACTGGAAGTATAGCAGTGAAAAAGAAATTTGCCATCAGGGAGCTTACATTCTGAGAGGGAGATAATTGATAAACAGATAAGTATAAAAAGAAACATTGTGCCACATGTCAAGTGCTATAAAGAAACAGAAAGCAGAGTGAAGACCCAAAGAGACATGAGGTCCTGTTTTAGCCAAAGGGACCAGGTAGATCCTCTCTGACGGGATGACACTTCATCAGAGACCAGAGGGAACGAACTGTGTGATAATAACTATTTCGCCTTTTTAAAAAGTTATGTTCTGTGATGACATACATTTGGAAGATGTGAGATGACAAGTCCATTTCTGACTACTTTTAGGGGTTAGATTACGCTCATTTGCAAGGAGCATTTCCAGGAGAAAAATGCGGTTAGTACCACTTCCCAAACCTGTCTGACCATGGCACCCTCTATCCCAGAGTGTTTTGCAGAACCACCATTCCACAGGGCAGGAAAACACTGAGCTGGCAACTTCAGAGAATGGGAAACACGCTGATCCTGACCAGCTGGTGAGGCAGTTTTGTTAGGCGCAGGCATTGGCATTTTAATACCCCAGTGTGCTGTGCTCTGGATTCATAAGCCATACAAGGGTGATGGCAGACTTCCAACCAGAGGCATCTTTTTTATGAAGAGAAGGGAAGCTTGGCTCTGCCAGCTCTTCTTAGTAAGCCTCTTCAGGGTAGACTAGTGTGTGGCTGCTGAGATGGAATTAGCAAATGTAAAACAGGCATCAGAAAACACCAGCCCCGCTTCACCACCCACTGATGAAAGACAATTGTGCCAGGAAAACTCATGTCAAGGCAAGAAAATTGGGGACTCTCTTTCTTCCTGGAGGTAAAATTTCTTTTTAGAAGGCTCAACTCTTCCTCAGAGAAAACATGTGCCTTGATGGAAGGCATTTGCCTGGAAAGAAGATTTGGGTCTTGATGGCCATGATGACAGGCTTACTTGGTGACATCTCCTCTGGGCCTCAGTAGCTTCATCTGTCATATGGGAGTTCTCCAGTCTCACCATGACCCAAGTCTAAGGGCATGGCAAACAGTGGTTAGGTCTAGGTGATGTAGTTTGGATGTCCCCTCCAAATCTCTTGTTGAATTGAAATCCCCAGTGTTGGAGATGGGGCCTGGTGAGAGGTGTTTGGGTAATGCAGGTGGATCCCTCATAGCTTGGTACTGTCCTCACAATACTGAGTGAATTCTTTTTATCATTATTATTATTATTATACTTTAAGTTCTGGGGTACATGTGCAGAATGTGCAGGTTTGTTACATAGGTATACACGTGCCATGGTGGTTTGCTGCATCCATCATCCCGTCATCCCATCATCTACATTAGGTATTTCTCCTAATGTTATCCCTCCCTAATCCCCCTACCCTCTGCTATCCTTCCCCTACCCCCACCCCACCCTCCAACAGGCCCCTGTGTGTGATGTTCCCCTCCCTGTGTCCATGTGTTCTCATTGTTCAATACCCACCTATGAGTGAGAACATGTGGTGTTTGTTTTCTGTTCTTGTGTCAGTTTGCTGAGAATGATGGTTTCCAGTTTGATCCATGTCCCTGCAAAGGACATGAACTCATCGTTTTCATGGATGCAAAGTAATCTGTGATGTATATGTGCCACATTTTCTTTATCCAGTTTATCATTGATGGGCATTTGGGCTGGTTTGCTGGTCCTAAGTCTTTGCTATTGTAAACAGTGTTGCAATAAACATAAATGTGCATGTGTCTTTATAATAGAGTGATTTATAATCCTTTGGGTATATACCCAGTAATGGGATTGCTGGGTCAAATGGTATTTCTAGTTCTAGATCCTTGAGGAATTGCCACACTATCTTCCACAATGGTTGAACTGATTTACACTCCCACCAGCAGCATAAAAGCATTCCTATTTCTCCACATCCTCTCTAGCATCTGTTGTCTCCTGATTTTTTAATGATCGTGGAGTGAGTTCTTATGAGATTTGGTTATTTAGTGGGTCTCACCTCTCCCCCACTCTCTCTCTTGCTCCTCTTTGCCTTTCACCATGATTGTAAACTTCCTGAGGCCTCACCAGAAGTCAAGCAGATGCCCCCACCATGCTTCCTTAAAGCTTGCAGAACCATAAGTCAGTTAAACCTCCTTTCTTTATAAATTACCCAGCCTCAGATGTTTCTTTATGGCAACACAAGAACAGCCTAACACACAAGGCAACGTCCTTCAGTCTCACCAGAATTACCTCATCTAATAAATATCATCACAAGAATAATAACAGCAACAACTAAAGCTCCACTTATTGAGCCTGAGGCTATGCACTTTACATACGTTATTTCATACAATAATCAAAATTGTTTCATAAGGTGTGCACTTATTAGTCTCAAGTTTACAGATGAAGAAACAGAATCAGAGAGGTGAAGTCAGTTGCTCAAGGTGACACAGGTTCTAAGTGACTGAGCTGTCGTTTGATCCCCAAATTCTGTGCTCTTGGAATACTCTGTCCAAATCCTGGGCTTGTCCCTCCTTGTGAGGGGACGATGTGGAAGGAGAGAGAGGAAGGAAGTCAGCCCTTTCTCAGCTCAGGCCAAAACCCCATCACTCTGGACTCCTCACTAGTCACTGACAGGTGGTTGTCAGTTGCTGGTGGTTGCTATTTAGTCAGAAAAGCAGGTAGGTATTAGGCACAAATGTTCCTCAATGACCACTTGTTTGCATGTGTGAATGGTATTGGGGAATAGCAGGCAAAATGAAATCTCATCTCAAATTTTCGAGGATTAGTAACAGGTTTACTGCATCTGGCCAAATGCCAGAGCCTCAGATACAAACTAGGTGGGTTCCTGAGCTAGTGGAAGCAAAGTCTAATGGCAGACACAGGCCTATCAGTAGAAAATAATGTGGGGTGCTATGTCACTTGGCTGAACAAGGGGCTTGGTGAGGCAGAAGATGGGAGCCGTGAGCTGAGCGTGGTCATATTTACCCTTCCTGGTAACGCCACTGGACATAAAGGAGAATGGTGGTTGCTCATCCCAGAAATAAATAAAACCAGAATTAGAGAGGTGACTGGGTCTTGTGGAGTCCACACTCAGCAGGGACTGGTGTCTGATCCCCTGGCAGAGAGGACCGGGCCCAGTAACATTAAAGATTTAAACATCAGTGAGACATTTAGAGCAATTAGACAAAGGAGATGGGACAACAACACGTGGAGCACTCGCTGACTGGGAGTCTGGGGCAGCTGAGACAGCTTTCCTTCCAGCCCGAGGTGGATGCTCATGGGCTCCGCCTCACCAGGCACTCAGGCAGGGTGGCGGTCTCCTCTCATTGTACATGTTTACCATTTATATGAGCCAACAACATCAGTCTCCAGGAGCCTGAGCCAACCTTCTGAGACCAATTCTCCTCTTCCCCTCTGTATGGAGCCAACAGAGCACACACATTTGAAATATTAAGGACCAAACTTAACTGGTGGCAACCTAAGCAATATTTTTAAAAAATATATTATTGTAGAAATCATTCATGTCTAAGTGTTGAAAAAATACATATCAGCAAAAAGAGCAAAAAGTAAAATCATCTTTAAGCTTACTACTAAAGCTGAGGAGTATTAGTATTTTATTATAAAGCTTGACAAATACTTTCTATGCTTACATATAATACAGATATGTGAATAATAAGCTTTTAAAAACAATGAAATCGAAGTCTATATGCTGTCTAAAATGATGCTTTTATGAATCAGATTGTATCATGAACTCTTCTTCAAGTGAAACATACATATACATATAATATCTAGTGACAGTATTTCATCATAAGCTTATATCATAACCTTATTATATAGTATACATGCTATATTATGTGATATATCAAAACATACTATACCTCTTCTTACATGAATATACCAAATGCATATTGACCATTTATGTCATTTCTGATTTTTATTGATAGATAATATTGTGAAGAGTATCCTGAACATTCCTTGTTATAAACATTCCTAAATATTTTCTTAAATATGGAATTACTGCATCAAAGATTATGAACATTTTAATTCCAGCACTTTGGGAGGCCAAGGTGGGTGGATCACGAGGTCAACAGATCAAGACCATCCTGGCCAACATGGTGAAACCTCATCTCTACTAAAAATACAAAAATTAGCTGGGCATGGTGGCGTGCGCCTGTAGTCTCAGCTACTCAGGAGGCTGAGGCAGGAGAATTGCTTGAAACCGGGAGGCGGAGGTTGCAGTGAGCCATGATCATGCCACTGCACTCCAGCCTGGTGCCTGGCAACAGAGCAAGACTCTATCTCAAAAAAAAAAAAAAAAGAACTTAACTAAGTACTTCCAAGTTGCTACTTCACTCCCACTTCAAGCGACTGCTCTAACTGGCACCTTTCTTTCTCCATACTCTAGCCAATATAGACAGCATGGTTCTTTCTGCTTTTGACCGACATGATGGGTGAAAACTGATATCTTGCATTTATGTTCATTCTCTGAGTACAGCTAAGTATCTTTTCTTATGCTTTCTGGCTGCCTGTGTTTATTCATAAGTATGCTCCTGTCCACTTTTTTATTGGAATGTTCAAAGTTTTCTCATTGGTTTATTTTTTACTTTATTCATTATTTTTATACAACTATTTTATAACAGTTAAAAGAGCCCTTTCTATTTCAAGATTACGTAAATATTCCTCTATTTTTGTCTAATTGTTTTAAATGTCTCACTGATGTTTAAATCTTTAATGTTAATGGCATTTACTTTGGTGTATGATGTGAGATAGGCATCTAACTTTTTTCTTTTTTCAAAATGACTAGCCAGTTATACCACCATTTATTGAATAGATGTTCTTTTTCCTTTGATTTTGAGACGCTGCCCTTATACTAAATTGCTGTACACCTTGGGTCTTTTGGGAACTTTCTATTCTGTGTTGCTAGTGTCTTCATTTATTCTCATCTTAGAACTGTATTATTTTCATACTGCAAACTTTTAGCACATATTAACATTTAGTAAAGCAGATCCAGTGCACCTCCCTTTATTTTCTTTTTCTATTCTTGCACTTTTAAATCAAATTTAATACCTGTATAAATACCTTTAAAATAATTTTATCAAGTATAAAAATAGCAAGATTTTGATAGAGATAATGTTAACATACAGATTAATTTGGGGAGAGTTCCAATATTGATTCCTTCTCTTTAGGATAATAACATATCTTCTTTTATGCCCCCCAGTTCTGTTCTTCACAATGATATGCATGTTTTTATTAAGTTTAAATTATCCTTGCTATATAGAAAGGCTAGTTACAGATGTAGAAGTACATATAGATGTTCGTATGCACATACATTGTTGATATTTTCGCAGTACAAATTCTTACTAAATGCCTTGAATATGTTTTTCTTTGATCTTTTGGCTTTCATAGGTCAATACATCAGCTACAAAGAATGACAATTGTAACCCTCCCTTTTAAATATATACCTCTCAGCAGGGCTGGCATTCTGGGGTATTTACCAGTATGCCTTACCAGTCTTTAAATTTTTTTTTTTTTAAAGAATGAAAGAAGGAAAGAGAAAGAGATTTTAGAAAAAGAGAGAAAAGGAGAAAGAAAGAAACAGCAAAAGAAAGAAAAAAGAAAAAGAAAGAGAAGAGATTTTAGAAAAAGAAAAGGAGAAAGAAAGAAACAGCAAAAGAAAGAAAAAAGAATGAAAGAGAAAGAAAGAGGAAGAGATTTTAGAAAAAGAGAAAAGGAGAAAGAAACAGCAAAAGAAAG
>PVKP010019032.1:0-43194 GCA_004027715.1 Plecturocebus donacophilus | reverse complement strand
CTGGAGGAAGCCCTGGAGATCAAGGCTTCAGTGAGCCATGTTTGTGCCATTGCACTCCAGCCTGGGCAGCAGAGCAAGACCCTGTTTCAGAGAGAGAGAGAGAGAGAAAGAAATTCCCTAGGTGATTCTAATGTGCAGCTAGATTGGAGAACTGATTTAGACCCCTGTCTTTGGGATGGATGGTCTGGAATGATGGTGATCATGATGGTAATAGTTGCTGTTTATTGAGCTCCAACTATGTATGAAGAGCTTTATCCTTATCTACAATCTTCCTTTCAAGCTGAAAGGTGATAGCACTCTTCCTGTCTTGCATATGAGAAAAATGGAGGCTCAGAGAGGTGAATCCAGTCACCTAAGGGCACTTAAGTAGTGAATCTGGAATTGTCTGCCCCAAGACTTCTTTTGCTGTTACTTTACTGTAATGAAAGCTCATAATGGTTTAGACAGGTCTGGTTCTCCTTGGAAAATCTGGCTGGGGAGTCTCTTCTGGATCCATTTCAATGATACTTTCAGACTATGTGGTTTTAGTATTGTTCTGTTTGAGGAAAAGCACAGCAGCTTTTAATCCCCAGATTCCTGTCGCCTAGAATGAACAGAGGCATGAGGTCAGTGACAGACAAGCTGCAAATGAATGATCGACAAGTCTTAAGGAAAGGAGGTTATTTCCAAAGGTCATAGAGGAAGTAGGGATAAAGGAGCCTGGACTTTGGGGCCAGAGAATCCCACCCAACTGTTTATTTTAAGCCGGCTGTGTGAGTTTGAACAAATCACTTTATCCCTCCATATCCAAACTCCGCACCCTCCAGATGAGCGAGGGTAACATTTGCTGCTCTTTCTGCAGATCTGATTTCTTTCTGTTTTTTGAGATGGAGTCTCGCTCTGTTGCCCAGGCTGGAATGCAGTGGCGTGATCTCAGTTTACCGCAACCTCCACCTCCTGGGTTCAAGTGATTCTCCTGCCTCAGCCACCTGAATAGCTGGAACTACAGGCACGTGCCACCACACCTGGCTAATTTTTGTATCTCTAGTAGAGACGGGGTTTCACCACGTTGGCCAGGCTGGTCTGGATCTCCTGACCTTGTGATCAGCCTGCCTCGGCCTCCCAAAATGCTGGGATTATAGGCATGAGCCACTGCGCCTGGCCCAGACCCCAAGTCTTTTGCTCTAAGAGCAGCTGAGAGGCAGCACTGGAGACAGAAGCTGGTAGAAAACCATGAAAGCAAAGGAGAGGGCAATCACTGTGCCCAGAACCCTGGGGCAGAAGCTTCCAAGCATCATGAGCCTCCAGAGAAACCGGGTGAGAAGCACAAAGAAAATGGGCCAGACATTGAGAAATAGCCCTTTCTTTTCATGTTTTGAACCACGTCCAACTCTAACTTCTAAGTTCGAATAAGGATTTGAAAAGCAGCCTGAGGCTCCCACGGAATCTAAATCCAGGTTACTCTGTATATCTTCCTTATAAAGTCATGGGATATCTGTGTTTGGGGAATGGAAAGAGTGAGGGTGAATGTTTCACTGTTTTTTCTCATTTCTTTTCTTTTTAAGAAAACACTTGGCCCTTGCATTGCCTAACACCTTGCAGTTCACAAGGAACTTTTATGCATCTCACTGCATTGTGGATCCCTGAAAGGGAAAAGGAGTTCCCCTATTTTTATTTTATTTTATTTTGTTTTTTATTTTTACTTTATTTTTTAAGACGAGGTTTCACCATGTGGGTCAGGCTGGTCTTGAACTCCCGACCTCAGGTGATCCGCCCGCCTTGGCCTCCAAAGTGCTTGGATTACAGGCATGAGCCACCACGCCTGGCCCTAGGGGTTCCCCTGTTTATAGCAGAGGAAACAGGCCCAGAGAGGAGAGCCTAGAGATCACAAAGCAAATCAGGGGCAGAGCCTGGAGTCTTCCGGTTCCAAGCACGGCACACCTTTTATTCCACCAACACCTCCTTATTAACTCTCTACGTTGGCTTTCCACAGTCTGAGGCTGGATAGCTGTCACTAGCCTTGGATAGACGGAGCTCATAAAATACAACTAATTTCCAGTGATCTGTACTTGTGTTTAAAACATGCTTTCCTTTTAAATTGTATAACCAATATACAACTATACTCCGTCTATTAAACATTTCAGCTGGGCATGGTGGCTCATGCCTATAATACCAGCACTTTGGGAGGCTGAGGCAGGCAGATCACCTGAGGTTAGGAGTTCAAGACTGGCCTGGCCAACATTGTGAAACCCTGTTCTCTACTAACAATACAAAAATTAACTCAGTGTAATGGCAGGCACTTGTAATCTCAGCTACTCAGGAGGCTGAGGCAGGAGAATCACTCAAACCCGTGAAGTGGAGGTTGCAGTGACCCGAGATTGCACCACTACACTCCAGCCTGGGCGACAGAGCAAGATTCTGTCTCAAAAAAAAAAAAAATTCAGATAATATAAAGCTTCTTTTGGCTCCCCCAACCCCCAATCCCATACAATTTCTCAGAGGTAACCACTGATGACAGTTTGATATGGATCCTCCTAGCCCTTTTTAAAAAATGCATTTTGCATGTATTGCTGATGGAATATTATAATCCCTAACCATCTTGCTTGTTTTAATTGCCAGCTGTGTGTGTGTGTGTGTGTGTGTGTGTGTGTGTGCGCGCGCGCAAGCATGTGCATGGAGAAAGCAAACATTGTATTGTTATCTTCAGCCAGATAAAACCAGGATGGTAAAATCAGCCAGCCTAGAGGTTGAGAGCAGTGCTTCTCAAACCTGGATATGCATACAAATCCCTCATAGATTTTGCTACAATGCAGACACTGATTCAGTATGTTTGAAGTAGCTCCTGGGATCCTGCATTGCTAATAAGGTACCAGTCTCTGTTGATGCTGCTGGTCTCAGGCCTCACTTTGAGTAGGGAGGGTGTTTAGAGCACAGTCTCTGGAATCCAACAGACCTACTGGGCCCTTAATTACTAGTTGAGTGAGTTGAGCAAGTCTTTAAGTTTTCCACGCCTGAGGATCAGGCATAAGAATGGTACCCTTCCTGCAGGGTTGTTGTGAAAACAAAATGAGCCGGGGCCTGTGAAGCACTTAGTCTAGTGCCTGGCACATAGCGAGCACTGGATAAATGTTAGTTATTAATATCATCTAGAGACAAATACCGTCAAGTTGTCTAAGCCAAACAGATAATGCTTGCTGGTTGTCTATTACTGGGGGCTGTCTGTGCTGATGCACTATTCCCTTATTCATTTAATGTCCTCCTTGTCATCAGGATTTTGAGTATACCTTGTATGGTATTGTCTCCATGTACTTAGGGAGAAACTGAGGCTCAAGGAGGTTGGGTGACTTAGCCTTCTGAGCCACACAGCTAGGAAGTGGCAGAAAGAAAGTTACACCAGGTTTCAGGTCTCGTGCTTGTTGTATACACTGCAGCTGCCTTCTCTTGAGAACTTACTGTGTGCATGGCTCAGTGGGTCTGTCAGTGTGGGGGCTTGAGCCTTGAGCCTTTGATCATGGCTCCAGAGCAGGAAAGCAACAGGCTTCAAACTTCTTTCACTCCTACGCCTCAAAAGAATTTTGAACAACTGTGTATTCCCTCATCCATTTAAAAATTGACATATATTGATGGGCACAGTGGCTCATGCCTGTAATCCCAGCACTTTGGGAGGCCGGGGCAGGAGGAGGATCACTTGAGGTCAGGAGTTTGAGACCAGCCTGGCCAACATGGAGAAACTAAAAATACAAAAATTAGCCGGGTGTGGTGGCAGGTGCCTGTAATCCCAGCTACTGGAGAGGCTGAGGCACAAGAATCACTTCATCCCTGGAGGAGGAGGTTGCAGTGAGCTGAGATCATGCCACTGTACTCCAGCCTGGGTGACAGAGACTCTGTCTCAAAAAAATAAAAATAAAAAGTGACATATAAAATGTTTTATCATAACTTTAAGTGGAATGTATTTCTAGGCCTATTGTATTCCGTATACTTGCTTCAAATTTATTTTCGTCAAAGACTTAGAACAGCAAGCCCAGCCTAGGCAGTTGTAGAAAACGTCCACCATAATTCCTAATTGACCAAGCTGGATCTTGCGGTTAGACCAGCCAGCCAAATCATACTTTGTGTCGGAAAAACTCTGACTCCCCTTTTTAATTCAAATATTTATTAAACAGGTTAAACAGGTGTCTCTGTGTCGGCTTCCTAATTCGAATCCTAAAATAAATAGATGGGTAGGTAAGATAGCTAAGGCTCCCTTCTTAAGAAAGTTCTTTGTCTGTGCTGCTGGAACTCCTCCCATGAGGGCTCTATTCTTCCGTTGTCTCTTTGTTTGGTGGCTTTTATAACCCAGGGCGGGATACCAGGGTGAGGCTGGGATGGCCTTTCTTTTGGGAGGTGTTTAGGAGGCCCTGATGAAGGGAGACTGGCAGACCCAGAGGGTTCCCAGCTGATCAGTTTTAGGAAGCACAGGTTTGGAAGTGGGGCTTTTGGAAATTGATTCCCTGGAAGCCATCCATGTCTGAATACCCTTGGGAGGTCCCCAGGTTCCCTGAGGGTTTCGCATCTGTACCCTGGTGGGAAGACGGTTGAGTAGTGGCCTGGAGGTACCACCTAGGGTTCTGCTCTGTGGACATTCCAGAGCTTGTGGATCTTTGGGACTGAGCCTGCTTCTCCACCCGCTCCCTGGTCACACCTTGAACACATGCTCCATGTCTCCTCTCAGCGAGACAGCAGAGGCTCACACTCTAATGATGCCTCCTTGTTGCAGGGGGTAAACTGAGGCCCAGAACAGGAGAGTGACTACACGGAGCAGTCCATGTACCCCACCAAGAAAGCCAGCTAGCATTCCTAGGGGAGGTGTCACAAGGCAAAAAAAGCCTTAAGGTGGGTCAGGAAAGCTGATCTTCAGAGTTGGGCCTCTGCCCCGCCTCAATGCATGTCACCTGCACTCTTCCAGCCTCAGTGTCTCCACCTGTTAAATGAGGCTGGTGTGGCAGGCGTTGAGCCTGGTGTTCACAGGCTCTGAAGCTGGGCAGACCTATTTTTGAATCCTGGCGTTGCCACTTACTCGCTTTGTGACCTTGGGCAAGTTATCGACCTCTCTGTGCCTATCTCCACCTCAGTCAATGGGGAGAAGAAAGGCATCTCTCTTATGGGGTGGTTGAGAGGATCAAGGAGACAAGTGTGAGTTAGTGTCAGGCCCACATGGCATGCTCAGTAAATATTATTGTTATCCTTGTTTTTTCCCTGTAGGAATTATAGTCAGTGGAGTGAAAGCCTGGTTGAGACTCTGGTGGCAGGGTTGTGCTGGCGCATGGCCTTGCCCCTTCATCCCAACATGACCACATGTGCTAAGTGGCACTTAGTATATGTCACCTGATGAATGATGAGTGCCCATCAAGAGCTCTTATGACAGCCTCTGAGCCCCTGGCATCTGCTGGGCCTCCTGCTGGCATCTTCCTCTAGCCTTCACTCGGGAAGGCAGCGAGCCACTGGCCTTGTTGCCCTGGGGGGGATGAGGCTGGCCCCACCACCTTTCCTCATGGCCAGTGGCTTTGAGAGCACCTGTGTTCCCTGATGGGACCTACGGCAACCTCGGCGCTCTGGTGGGACACCTGTTGTCGCCCAGCCTTCTCCACTGTTAAGGTTCCCACGTCCTCCCTGTATGGATGGGCCTCAGGCGCTCAGCCCGCTGACCTTTCTCTTCTAAAGCTACCACGTCCCCATTTTCTTGAGGGCCTCTCCTAGTAGATATTTTATGAACAGAGTCCTGCCCCCACCCCTCCATCCCCTTATCTCTTCCCACTAACTTTCCCCTGGAAGTTACTCCCTTGGCCCCCTCCTCCTTCTGCTGAGAGAAGTGAATAATGAAAGAAAACAGACAGTGCACTCCAGGTGGGATTTTGCTGCTTCAAGGGATCCCTTTGTCAAGCAAGGAATCCTTTTGTAAAGCAAGTGCTCGCTGTGGATTTCCTTCGGGGACTTTTTGCTTGGACTCTTTCTCCAGCGTGGGGCCCAGGCGAGTTTGCGGGCCTGGGGGTGGGGGAGGCTGCTGGCTTCCTTTCTGTGGCCTGAAAGGGCTCCCAGTGTGGCTTCTAGATCCACTGATTACCTTTCATCCTTCCGCTGTCTTCCTGTCAGGGCTCTGGTCTGCAGGCATCGATCACGCTGGCCTGGAAGGTGGCGAAGGGTTTGTGTTTCTCCCTGTCTTGTTCCCCATCGCATCTCCATGGAAACAGATGCAGCCTTTGTGTTGCCTTTGCTTTGGGCAAATCGATGTGGAGTGGGGATATTTCTTGACTCTCCAGCCCCTCCCCTCTTTGGGGTCAAAGTGGGAGGAGGGGGCAGTGCAGGCCTGACAGGAAGCCTTGTGGGGGCCTGGGGTGGGAGACCCCGCTGCTGTGTGGCTGCTGTCCCGGCCTGCCCTCATGCCTCGGGCATCACAAGGCCATCTGGGTGGAGCGAATGTGCAGTGATTTATAAACGCTCCCAGCCTGCCATGGCCCTTTCCATTCTCAGAGGCAGCTGCTGGCCACCTGGGGCGGGTCTCTTGGTAGGAGTCGGAGAGCTGGCACCGGCTCCAATTCTTTGGTGGGACCTTGAGGGCAAGGCCTTTAACCTTCCCGGGCCTTGGTTTCTCCTGAGAGGTTGGAGAGGTTTTTGAACTCGTGAGATGAAGCTTAGGTAATAGCCTCATCTTTAAGGTTTACCTTAAAGAAAACCTGTATCTGGGTAAACTCTGCAAAGTTTTTGTCATATGATTGTTCTATGGCGAATAGCAAATTCTGTGTTTGATTCAAATCAGTGAGGCTGGCAGGAAACGAAACCTTCAGCCTGAGAGCACGTCTTTAGACAGCTCTTGCTTATCGTACCAGCCCCCCGGAGGCTCCCTCCTCCTAGCCCGGGTTGTTCCACCTTCCCAGGCTAATAACAACCTATTAGGGAACCTTCTGTTCTAGGCCAGAGCTCAAGTGTTGGCCTGAGCAGCGGGCGGTGGCGTGGGGGGTGGGGGGTGGCAGCAGCAGCCCTGCCTTGCATCCCCGAGGTCCTCCCAGCATTTCAGCTGTGGCAGGTGGGCGAGGGTGCTCAGGCAGGATGGGGCTCCCTAAGGCCCGGTGCCAACTTTCTGCCTGAGCTGTTGCTCAGTCCCTGCTGGTTTGATAAACAGCATCATCCAACACTCATTGATGAAATTGGCAGACTCCAAACCCTGCCCATTGGTTAAAAAAAGACTTCATTTTACTATCTGAACTCTATGCCTATCTGCTTGTTAAATTTAGCAAAGAATGTGTTCGACTTTAGATTTTTGCCTTGTCCACAAGCCTCATTTGAGATGGGAGCTAGAGCCCAGTCACCTGAGGAGACCTCTGAGTGTGCACTTGGTGGTCAGTGTCAAGTTATCCAGTCTCCTGCCTGCAGGCTGGGCATTTTGATGTGGTTGCATCTTTCAGGGATCTGTCCTAAGAAATGATCTTTCTAATACCTCTTCACAGTCAGGAAGCTTTTTTTTTTGGAATCTAACCTAAATCCCATTTTATTTTGTTCTGTCTTTAAGAAAGATAGCAAATAAAGAGTAAGAGTCCTTAATGCTTTACTTGAAGACCCTTAAATCTCTATTTGGCCTTGGCCAAACACACCCAGCTTTTGAGGGCTCCCTCCTGGCTTCTCTCCTTCCAGCAGAACAATGCCTGAGTTTCCTGTTGGTAAAACAAGGAGAATAGTAGCTGCCTCATTGGGTAGGTGTGAAAATTAAATTAAATAAAGACTGTGGGGATGCACCTTGCCAAGTGCCTGACATATGGTTCATTTTCAATTACTCTAGTTGACTCTGAATACATTTTATTTCCTGTCTACTTTAATGCCACTCAGAGTTCCTGCTTTTCTTCAGTCTCTCTTGAGTAACACACCTAGGATTAGTGAAATTCCTTCCTCCCTGGCCTGATTCTGGGCCCAGAGAGGCCAGGTTGGGCAGGTACAGCCACACCCCTCTGCTTCTCTCAAACCATCCGGCCAGGAGACTTGGAACCCTTCTCTCTCCCCTGGGAGTCTGGATATGGGAAAGAAAAGCTGTTTCATGCCAAGGCCCTAGATAGCATTATCCCTGTCCCTTTTCTAAATCGAGCTCCAGGAGCTGCCAGTTGGGAGTGCTGACTCCCAGACCATCCCAAGTGGATGCAACAGGATCCCTAGTACCTCACTGAGAGGGGAATTGCTCCTGTCCCTGTGCACAGTAATCTGGATCTGTGCTTTATCCAAAGGGTGAAGTTATGGAGCCACTGTGACCTCCAAGCCACAGGGAACAGGGACTTCAGAGGTAGCTCCCCCACCCCAAGGTTTAACTCTTTTTCTCTTTGAAGCAGAGATACCCTGTGGACTTGTTTACCCCCTGTGTCTCAGGCTTCTCTCTCTGGCACACAGGACATGCTAATACAAATATAATACAAATATTTGCTATAATTTCCCTACAGTTTTTAAAATGTGCCTAGAAGAACTGTTGGATTTAAAATTCCCTCCTCTCCCTTTCTTCTGATCAACATAAATACACATATTCCTTGCCTGCTCTATGCTGGGTACTGAGCAAGGTAGTGGGGACAGAGAACTGAATGAGATCCAAAAAATCCTGCCTTCCAGGTGGGCACCATCCATTGGGACCACCAACTGGCACAGTGGCAATCGTGAGAACACATGACCAGTGCTGCCACACTGATGGTGGTGGAGGAGAGAGAGGGTTCAACAGGCCAAAGCCATGTGGGGGTGAGCCAAGAAGTGCACATGAGGAGACTTTCTGGAGAAGGAGATCTACAACCTGAATCCTTGAAATAAAGAGTTGCAATTGGTCAGGGTGAGGCTTCTGGGGCCAAGGAGTTAGAGCCCAGGGCCAGGGAAATATGTAGGGGTAGGGTGCTGGTCAGTGGCAGCCAGAGGAGGAGTGGCCCAGGGTCAGCCATGCACAGTGTGAATCAACAGGTCCTTGGACGACTGGTCAGTTCAGACGAGGAGGATGATTTCTTTTTTTCCGTGACGGAGTCTTGCACTGTTACCTGGGCTAGAGTGCAATGGTGTGATCTCGGCTCACTGCAGCCTCCGCCTCCAGGGTTCAAGCAGTTCTCCTGTCTCAGCCTGCTGAGTAGTTGGGATTACAGGCACGCACCACCACGCCTGGCTAATTTTTGTATTTTTAGTAGAGGCGGGGTTTCACCACATTGGCCAGGCTGGTCTCGAACGCCTGACCTCATGATCTGCCTGCCTTGGCCCCTCAAAGTTCTGGGATTACAGGTGTGAGCCACTGCACCCAGCTGAGGATATTTCCTCTCCAAAACCGGATCTCAGGGATGGGGGGCAGAAATGAGGGGTTCCTCAATGTTGACCTCTCCTCCCCAGAATCCCTGGGCTCCGTCCCTGCTATACAGTCCCCACAGCCAGTCCTCTGCTCCTCCCTGCACTCCTCTTTGACTTGCTTGGGGTCTCTGGGATGGGGTTTGGGTGCACCTCAGGAAATCCTGATTGAGTAGAATTGACAAAGACACCTGGGCCTTTGTCTTTAAAAAGCTCCCCAGAGGCCAGCACAGTGGTTCATGCCTGTGATCCCAGCATTTTGGGAGGCTGAGGCAGGAGTGCTTGAACCCGGTAGATGTAGACCAGCCTGGGCAACATAGTGAGACCCAGTTTCTTTCTTTTTTCTTTTTTCTTTTTTTAGATAGAGTCCCGTTCTTGTCGCCCATGCTGGAGTGCAATGGCATGATCTCAATTCACTGCAACTTTCACCTCCCAGGTTCAAGCGATTCTCCTGCTTCAGCCTCCCAAGTAGCTGGGATTATAGGCATCTGCCACCAAGCCCGGCTAATTTTTTTGTATTTTTAGTAGACTTGGGGTTTTACCATGTGGTCTTGAACTCCTGACCTCAGGAGATCCACCCACCTCGGCCTCTCAAAGTGCTGGGATTACAGATGTGAGCCACTGTGCCTGGTGACACCCAGTTTCTACAAAATTTTTTTTTAAAGTTAGTAGCTGGGCCTAGTGGTGTGTGCCTGTAGTCGTAAGTACTCTGGAGGCTGAGGTGGGAGGATTGATTGCTTTTGAGCCTGGGAGGTTGAGGCTGCGATGAGATGAGCTATGACCACACCCACTGCACTACATACAGCCTGGGTGACAGAGCGAGACCCTGTCTCTGAAAAAATAAAGAAAGAAAAAGGCTTCCTGGAGATTCTGATGCACTCCTCCAGCTGAGAATCACTGCGCCAGGGAGGTCTGTATACATTTAGAATTTTCCTGCCAAGGCATTGGTGGAGCGTCCCTGACCGGTCTTTACAGTTTATTTTTACACAGTGGCATTATTACTATTTGTTTTTTTTACTCTCCCTTTATTCTTCCAAGTGGTATCATTATTATCTTGGTTTTTTTGTTTGTTTTGTTTTGTTTTTGCTTTACTACCGTTTTGTGAGTAGTAAATATTACTAGATAGTGAAAAAGTTGTCCAAAGTCACAGAGAAACCAACATCTGTCTTCCAGAATCTATAATCTCTTCAGCCTGCTCCAAATGTCTCGCCTGGCAGAGGGCCGAAGTGTCCGGAACCCCAATGTTTGAAGAAATGGAACAGGAGTCTGTTCCTCAGACATTTGCCGCCTATTAATTAGGAAGTAGTGTCTTCTCGACTCCTTCCAGCGGGTCCCAGGCCCGCTTGCCCGGACATCTGTTCTCTTAACAATGCACGCCCATAAATCCTGTCCCCGAGTCCAGGGTGGCTTAGCCAGGGAACAATGGAGCCTCTGACCAGCAGCCAAGCCCTCACCATAGCAACATGAGGGTGTGACTGCAAC
This sequence comes from Plecturocebus donacophilus, assembly GCA_004027715.1. Taxonomy (NCBI): domain Eukaryota; kingdom Metazoa; phylum Chordata; class Mammalia; order Primates; family Pitheciidae; genus Plecturocebus; species Plecturocebus donacophilus. The sequence goes on along the minus strand of PVKP010019032.1, from coordinate 32,409 downwards.
TGTGTGCTGGCTGGTGGGCACCAGCACCTGCAACTGTGGCCAAGGTTGTGTGTGTGTAGAGGTCTCCAGGGCCAGGGTGGGGGTGCTAGGCTGCAGGTGGGAGGGTTCCTCACAGAGCACCTTCTGTAGGCTTCTGCTGCCACTCATGCTATTGTAATTCTTGGCCTCTGTGAAGAAAAGAGGTTTTTATGTTGTGCATCCTGACATACAGTAGGTGCTCAGTAAGTGGTTTTTTTTTTTTTTTGAGATGAAATTTCACTCTTGTTGCCCAGGCTGGAGTGCAATGGCACAATCTCAGCTCACCGCAACCTCTGCCTCCCAGGTTCAAGTGATTCTCCTGCCTCAGCCTTCCAAGTAGCTAGGATTATAGGCATGCACCACCACACCTGGTAATTTGTGTATTTTTAGTAGAGATGGGGTTTCTCCTTGTTAGTCAGGCTGGTCTCAAACTCCCAACCTCAGGTTATCTGTCCACCTTGGCATCCCAAAGTGCTGGGGTTACAGGCGTGAGCCACCTCACCCGGCCTACTAAGTGTTTTTTGACTGCCAGTGAATGAGCGAGTGAATAATTAGAAGTCTGTGTGCAAATATCAGTGGAGTGCCTGAGAAGGAGACAGATTCAGTTCACCTAGGACATGAGGAATGCCTCCTGGGTAATGAGGAGTCACTAAAGAAATGTCTGTCCCAGTCTTCCTTTAAGAGCTGATAGGGCCTGGCACGGGGGCTCATGCCTGCAATCCCACCACTGTGGGAGTCTGAAGATGGTGGACCACTTGAGGTCAGGAGATGAGTCAGGCCTGGCCAACCTGGTGAAATCCCATCTCTGAAAATACAAAAATTAGCCTGGTGTGGTGGCATGCGACTGTAATCCCAGCTACTTGGGGGGTTGAGGCAGGAAAATAACTTGAACCTGGTAGGTGGAGGTTTCAGTGAGCTGAGATCGCACCACTGCACTCCAGCCTGGGCAACAGAGTGAGACCCTGTCTTAAAAAAATAAAAAAGAGAGCTGATTGGCTGAAGGAGAGCCAGCCACACAAGCCAGCAGATGATGAAGTGCTACATTGTTGGATTATGGCCGCTAAGTGCCCCCCGCTTCTACCAGACCACCCTTAAGTGGGACAGGTGCTCTGGAAGGGCAGAGAGAGATCAATATTGGCTGAAGTTCTCAGAGATTGCCTCATGGGACAGGGGAACTTGAACTAGGTCTTGAGGGACGGACAGGGCTTGTTTAGGGAGACAGATGTGGTCCCTGGACGTGGTGTCAGCATCTCCTAACAACTTGTTAGAGCCCAGATTCTTGGGCCTCACCCCGGACCCAGGGAATCAGGAACTCTGCAGGTGGAGGCCAGCAATGTGTGTGTCACCAGCCCTCCAGGTGACAGTGATGCTCGCTGAGCATGAGGACCGCTGATGCAGAGGGACAGATGTGATCTTTACAGAAGAGACTGAGGAGTTCAGAAGGCACCTGGCCTGTTCCGTTGGTGGCACAGAGAGCAAATGGGAGGCAGTCAGCGAGGGCAGCTTAGAGGCATCAGAGAAGCAGGCTTGGGAGGCTGAGGGTCTCAGCTGGATCGGCGGTGGCCATGGAACAGAGCAGAGCCAGCGGGTGCTGTGAAGGCCTGTGACACACTGGGTCTCATGTCATACTCTAAGGACACTCGTCTTTGAAATGTTCTAAAGAGAACTTGTTGCCTCATGGTCACATTATGATATGCTAATTGTGGAAAAATATAAGAAAGGAAGAAAAAGAGGGGAGGGAGGCTCAGAATTGTACTATCCAGGACAATTATTGATATTTGAGCATATTTGTTTTCTTTTTTTCTGAGACAGAATTTCACTCTTGTTGTCCAGGCTGGAGTACAATGGTGTAATCTCAGCTCACTGCAACCTCTGCATCCTGGGTTCAAGCAATACTCCTGCCGTAGCCTCCTGAGTAGCTGGGATTACAGGCACATGCCACTACGCCCGGCTAATTTTTGTATTTTCAGTAGAGAAGGATTTTTGTCATGTTGGCCAGGCTGGTCTTGAACTCCTTACCTCAGGTGATCCACCTGGCTTGGCCTCCGAAAGTCCTGGGATTACAGATGTGAGCCACCGTGCCCAGCCTTCTTTTTTCTTTTCTTTTCTCTTTCGCCTTTCCTTTGTTTCCCCTCTCCTCTTCTTTTCTTTTTTGAAGAGACAGGATCTCACTATGTTGCCCTGGCTGGTCTCAGACAATTGGGCTCAAGCAATCCTCCCGCCCCAGCCTCCCAAAGTGCTGGGATTACAGGTGTGAGCCACTGTGCCCCACCCTAGGCATATTTCTTTTTGATCATTTTTTTCTATGCATTTTTTCTTTCTGTACTTGAAAACATAACATATATATGTCAATTTGCATTCTATGTTCAATTGCATCCTGTGTTCTTTGCTTAACAAACTATCATAAGCATTTCCCTGTGTGCTTTCAGGCAGACTTTTTATTGTCACAGGAGCCCCGTGGGTTGGGCAGGGGAGGTCACTGAGGTTTAGCAAGAAAAAAAACAACCAACTTACTCCATGAACTCCAGACTGTGGGGAAGGCTACAGCTGAACAGCCCATATTCTTCAATATATAAATTGTAAGGAAAAGAGAGGGATGGAGGGAGCCAGGCATGGTGATGTGGGCCTGTCATCCCAGCTACTCAAGAGGCTGAGGCAGGAGGATTGCTTGAGCTCAGGAGTTCAAGGCTGCAGTGAGCTATGGTCCTGCAATTGCACTCCAGCCTGGGCAGCAGAAGAGAGAGACCCCATCTCTAAAACAAAGCAAGACAAACAAACCCAGAACCAAATATCCAGTCATTGTGTTGCTAGAACCTCTCTGGGTTATTTCCTTAGCCTGACTATTGGGTTCTCTTTCATATGCACTTACCTGCTCTCTACCCCCCAACACATACATACTCCCATCTCGGCTGCCCTTTTCCTCTATCTCCTTCCCATTGCTCTAGAGAAGTCCAAGGAGGCAATTTTGCATTTGCACACCCAGGACTGGGAACAGGGGACGAGCCTGGGGGATGCTAAGATACCCTTCCTCCTGGTGAGGCAAACTGGGAGAGCCTTTCTGAACCTGGTCCTCTGAGGCCTGGGCCCTGCTAGTGTGGACATCAGAATTTAGGCTGCCAGCTGGACCCTGCTTCTCTCTGCCTAGGTGTCAGGTTTCACAGGAGATAGCCAGTGCTTTGATCTTGAATGAGGCTGAGGACTCAGTGATGAGAGGGCACAGCGCTCACCCCAGCTCTGCCTGTCCCGGAGATGTGGGGGTTCCTCTGCTGGCGATTGACCATCCATAGTCCTTGGTCTCCCCCAGAAAGTCATAATAAAGCCCTTCCCATTACAGTGATTCAGGGCTTATGCTCTAAAATATGTCCTGTTCAATATGATGGCCATTAACCATGATGGACGATGAGCACTTGAAATGTGATGGTATAACCAAATAACTGCATTTTAATTTGTATTCAATTTTAGGCTGGGCATGATGGCTTGTGCCTGTAATCCCAGCACTTTGGGAGACCGAGGCGGATGGATTGAAGTCAGGAGTTTGAGACCAGCCTGGCCAACATGGTAAAACTCCGTTTCTACTAAAAACACAAAAATTTGCCAGTCGTGGTGGTGCGTGCCTATAATCCCAGCTACTTGGGAGACTGAGGCAGGAGAATTGCTTGAACCCGAGAGGCAGAGGTTGCAGTGAGCTGAGATCACACCACTGCACTCCAGTCTGGGTGACAGAACAATATTTTGTCTGAAAAAAAAATAAATTTTATTTAATTTTAGTTAAAATTAAAATTTTTATTGTCACACTTAAATGTAGCCAGCAGCTACATTATTGGACAGTAAGTTCTAGAAGAAGTGGGTCTCTGAGACAGCCATAGTGGCTACATTATGAGCTTTCAAAACTGCCTGTCCTCTTCTTTCTAACATGCACACACACAAATGCACACATACAGCCACAAATAATACCTGGCATGTTGCAGGAAGTCCCTGGATACAACGTCCTTTTATAAAAAAATCTACTCTTTAAATATCCTTATCTCAAGTGCGGCAGAGCTGCCGCTGACCACAAGTGTGCCCTAAGCAAGGCTTCTCTTCGTCCTTGCATGATTGGAGATAAGTTGGTAAAACCTCAGAAAACTGTGCCTCTGAGAAGTCTGTCTCAGCATCACAGTTCTCAGCATTCGGGGCCCCACTTGGGTGTGCCCAAACTCCTCTGCGCTTCTCTCCTTCAAGAAGAACCTGATGGCCAGGCTTGGTGGCTCACACCTGTAATCTCAGCACTTTGGGAGGCCGAGGCAGGTGGATCACCTGAGGTCAGGAGTTCACCATGTTGTGCCTTGCCATGTTGTCCAGGCTCAAACTCCTGACCTCAAGCGATCTACGTGCCTCAGCCTCCCAAAGTTCTGGGATTACAGGCGTGAGCTATTGTGCCCAACCCAGTATGTATTTTTGAACAAAATGTGTGGGGGTACTGAAGATGTACAGAGGTATTTACCAGATGTAAACAGGATCCTCTTATCCCTTACCTCCACTTTCCTACCACCCAGCACCTGGGAGCATGCTCCTGCCTGTGGAGTGAATGATCCAGCCTGGCCAAGGGTTCTCTAAAACAGACTGTCCTCTAGACTCTCCTCCTAGACTCTCCTGCCTGCTTCCGCTAGTAACTCTCTTCTCCAGTTCCCTCCTATCCAAGGCTCCCTGATGCATGCCTCGTTTTCCAGAACACTAACCTTTCAAATATCTGTTTCCTAATGTATCACAACCCAAGGATTTCAAATGTCCGGAAAGTGTCCCTGCAGTGCCGTCTCCCCCAGCCTTGTGGCATGAGTGACTCTGCAGACCATCTGAACAGCTCTCATCAACAGGGGTGTCATTGTCTCCCAGCCCACTCCATGCAGATGGGGACAGAGCCCCTCTGTGCAGGCCAGGATTTCCTGTGTGCTGGCTGACCTCTCTCTAAACAGCCCAAGCAGTGCCCCCTTCTGCTGGGTGATTCATGGTGTCTTCTACAACCTGGTGCTTATTTGTCTCTCTCTCTTTCTCTCTTTCTTTCTTGTGGTAAAACATACTAATAAATATAAAACTTACTAGTTTAACCATTTTAAGTGTATAATTCAATGGCATTTATTACATTCACATTATTGTGCAACCATCACCTCTATCCATTTCCAGAACTTGTTCACCATCCCAAACAGAACTCTATGCCCATTAAGTAAATAACTCCCCAATTCCTCGCCTTCCCTCAGTCCTTGGAAACCTCTATTCTACTTTCTGTCTCTATGAATTAACCTATTCTAGGTTCCTCATATAAGTGGAATGATACAATATTTGTGCTTTTATGCCTGGCTTCTGTCACTGAGTATAATGCTTTCAGGGTTCATCCACATTGTGGCATATGTCAGCATTTCATTCCTTTTTGTGGCTGAATAATATTCCATGGTTCTAAATATGTAGCGTGCATTTTGTTTATCCATTTATCTATTGATGGCCACTTGAGTTGTGTTCATCTGTGGGTGATTGTGAATCATGCCACTATGAGCAGTGGCGTACAATGACCTGTTTGAGTCCTGTTTCCAGTTCATTGGGATATATACCCATGAATGGAATCACTGGAGCATATGGTAATTCTATGTTTAACTTTGAGGAACCGGCAAACTGTGGTTTTTCACTGTTTCACTATTTTTCATAGTGGCTGTACCATTTTACATTGCTGCCAACAATAAACTTTATTTCCTTTAATATATATATTTTTTTGAGATGGAGTTTTGCTCTTGTTGCCCAAGCTGGAGTACAGTGGCACGATCTTGGCTCACTGCAACCTCTGCCTCCCGGATTCAAGTGATTCTCCTGCCTCAGCCTCCCGAGTAGCTGGGATTATAGGCACCCGCCACCATTCCTGGCTGGTTTTGTGTTTTTAGTAGAGACAGGGTTTCTCCATGTTGGTCAGGCTGGTCTGGAACTCCCGACCTCAGGTGATCCGCCCGCCTCAGCTTCCTAAAGTGCTGGGATTACAGGCGTGAGCCACCGTGCCCGGCCTAATATCTTAAACTGCAGAAATAATGTCTATTTCTTGTAAGAACACCAAAGGTTGCAGAGGTACATGAAGTAAAGAGCAGAAGTTGCCCCCACGCAACCCTTCCTCTTAGGTAACTGCTGGCTGGGATTCGGTGTGTATTCACCCTGATATCTTCCTGTGTGTACCCAAGTGTACACATAGACACCCAGACATCTGAACAAAAATGGTATAGTGTACACATGGCCTGGCCACTTGGCTTTTTTCATGTGATTGTTTGGCACTGGAAGGTGTCGGCTGCATGTGGCTGTGCCCTGTGTTATCTATTGCATATGGGGTATTGAGAGACAAGTGGGTGGTGGTTCCCCATTTTTAGCTCTGCATTGACGGTTTTGCACACGTGGGCCTGGGTTTCACCAGATCACAGCCTGTTTGGGGAATGTGAGCTGAGCACGCACTGGGGAGGCTCTCCAGCCCACAGCCACCTTCCCCATCAGCCTCAGTCTTTCCCGAGTTGCTCACCACCCCCAGTGCAGCTAAACTGAGCTGAGCTGTAAGCCTCCTTGTGAAGGAGGGCCACCCACCTGGCCTCAGCACGCAGCAGGCAGCGCAGCCAGGCATGCCCTCCCCTCTGGGAATACTGGAGTGACTTAGAGCTTGGTGGAGAGTTAAGCAGCAGGCTGGAGAGTGAGTGAGTGTGTGTGTGTGTGTGTGTGTGTGTGTGTGTGTGTGTGTGTGAAGAGAGAAACAGAGAGAGAGAAACGAGAGAGAGCAGCTGTAGCCGTTAGTGGGCTGGGCTCTGGTGGCACGGGGTGGCAGTGTTCTCCATCGTGGCTTGCAGGCCCTTGAGGTGTACAGCAGCCTCACTCAGGAAGGCCAGTGAGGCCTGGCAAAAGGCCACCTGTAAAAACAGGGACCAGCCGGTCTTTCTCCAGCACCTTTTTCTGCAGAGCCGGGGGCAGCTGGTGGGAGAGTACAAAGAGGCCTGGAAAATCCATAAACTGCATCATCAGCCCCTGCCTCTTGGCCGCTTGACTCTGTTTATTGCTTCCTGTCCCCAGAGCCCTTTACAAAAAGAGCAGCTTTGGCTGGGGGGCGGGTGAGTTGGACCTGGTGGGTGGCCTGCCCCTGCAGTCCCAGCATGGATGGAGCAGGCAGCTTCCCTAAACAAGCCACCTCTGCTGCAGCCACCCCAGCAGAGCCGAGGGAGGGTGGGAACGAGACCCCCCCACAGTAGGGTGATCCCCCCATGCCCTGCCCTAAGGGCCATTTACTTTGTAATTGCCAAAAGACAGGGGTCCCATTTCTCCTAATTTCCTTGAAGGCCTCGAGGTTAAGCTCTAATGAAGTGCAGGAGGGGAGCAGAGTGAAATCTTAGCCTCTTGGTGACCCCTGAGGAGCGGGATGGGGAACAGGGGCCCAGTCTCAGGGATCTAAGGACCGGCCTGGGCCCCAGGTTGTATGCAGCTTGCTCAAAGCCTGTTTTTCTGTTATTGGCATTATGTTTTTAGAAACAGATGTTTCCTCGTTGACTGACTTTTCTCCCCCGGTGACCATTCCTTCCCTCCCTCCCACCTCCCCAACCTTCATCCCTCTTCTCCTTTCCTACCACTCGGGGTGGCTGATGTGTGACTTTTTCAGGGAACAACTGCAGCTCTGAAAAGCTACCCAAGACACTGTTTCAGGGTTGCTGGGTGCCCGTGAGGATGGTTATGGGTGTTTTTCTCACCTAGGAGATGCAGTGGGGTGGTGCGGCGGGGCCAGGACACCTGCATGGTTGGAGGAGAGATGCCGTCTTCTGGCCAGGGGGTGCAGGAAGCCAGCCTTCCTAGAGCTGGGGCTGCCCCCTGCCAGCTGGGGTGAGGGGGGTGTCTTTCATCTCTTGCAGACACAGGGCTCTCACTGGGGTCCAGCTGCCCGGAGTCCCATCCTTCCCTCTGTGGCCGGCCTTGTGCTTCCTTCGCTCAGTCTCCCTGACTTCGAACATTTTTGACCATAAAACTCTGATTTTATCCCTTTTGGAAACACTCTCTGATTTATTATTATTACTATATTTTGAAACAGGGTCTCTCTCTGCCACCTGGGCTGGAGTGCAGTGGAGCCATCATAGCTCACTGCAGCCTTGAACCCTTGGGCTCAAGTAATCCTCCCATCTCAGCCTCTTCAATAGCCGAGACTATAGGTACGCACCACCATGCCTGGCTAATTTTTCCTTTTGTGTAGAGAAAGGTTCTCTATGTTACTCAAGCTGGTCTCAAGACCCTGGCCTCAAGTGGTCCTCTCACCTCAGCCTCCCAGAGCACTGGGATTATCTAGGTTTTCATATACTGTGCCCAGCCTCCTCTCTGAAAAAAACAGTGGAGATGAGTTGGCCTGTACACTCTCTCTGGACTTGCTGTATGGGGCCATGGGGTTGTCCTGCACTTTTCTGCAGGTGGCCTGTCTAAGCCGACTTCCACGTGGGACCTATGTGTGTCTGAGCCTGTGCTTTGGTTGTGCAATTCTGAGTCTGCCCCACCCTCCCAGCTCCTTCCTGAAAGTGAAATGCTTCAATCTTTGCTCAAGAACAAAGGCCTCAGGTTCAGCCCTGCATGTTAATAATTTTCAAGTGTGGCCACTTCCTCTCGCCTGGCCTGACTCACCCTGGCTGCTGCCCATTGCGGCCGCCATGGAAATACAACTTGAGGAGAGCCTAGACCGGGACAGGGAGGCCGTGCTCTGAGTGGCAGTGGAGCCTGGCAAGGTACCCTCCTGGCCTGGGACTGCTGTGGCAGGGGAAGCATGTGGTGGGGCCTGGCCTGCTCAGCTCGGAGCTGGGGTGCCCCTGTTGCTTTTTTACCTCCCTGCTCCCTGGCTGGCCTGCTGCACCTATACACTCAATGCAGCGGCTTCGCTCCTGCTCCAGGATGGCTGGAGGTAGGACCACTGCCAGAATGGCCTCATGTGCCCAGCCCTCCTGGAAGACTCAGTTTCCCTCTTTGTCCCATGCAGAGGTGCAGAGGTTCATTATTGTAAGAGGGGCTGGAGTGTGGGCTCTGGGGTAGAATCCTGATCTGGTTACTCCTGGCTGTGAGACTTAGAGCAAGGTATTTAACTCATCTGGACCCCAATTCCCTCCTCTGCAAAATCACAGTCCCTACCTCATAGGATTGTGGTGAGGATGGCATGGCACCTGGCCAGCTCTCCGCTATGGGGTCTGGGCCCAACCTAGAGCCTGGCTGAATGCAAAGGGTTCAGGGATTTTCCCACAACGTCGTAAGCTGTTGAGTGCTGTACACACGTAAAGCACAATCATTGTGAGCAGTCAGTGTGGTCAGAGTGAGAGGATGATCTATCTTGGGATTCTCAAATGACTAGGATCAGCAGATCCTGGCTACAATTCGCAGATGTTTCCCTGTGGAAGCTGGGTTTTCATTCTTGCCTTTCCTGCTCATCCTTCCTCTTTAGTTATTTTGCACCTGCACACAGGTTCACCATACATAAAGGTAGCATGAATCTCAATTCACCCTGTGTCTGGGCTGTGGGTCTGATAATCCCCACAACTCTACAGTTAGGGATTCACAGACCTTGAAGGATGAATCAGTCATATGTTTGCCACCAGCTGGCAATGTTCAAGCACTAGCTGAATGCATTGTGGGTTTGTTTGTTTGTTTGAGACGGAGTCTTGCTCTGTCGCCCAGGCAGGAGTACAGTGGTGTGATCTCAGCTCACTGCAACCTCCGCCTCCCAGCTTCAAGCACTGAATGTATCAAGTCTTAATGATGATCATCAAAGGAGCCAAGAGACTGAGAAATGTCTAGCTGCTTCTGGAAGATTCTGGCAACTGCTGGCTGCCCTTCATACTGTTTTCTCACATCCCTTAAATCTGATTAAACTTGCAACCCATTTGTAGGCTGGGGCTATTCCGGCTGCATCCTCTGTGCAGCCCAGTCCCTCATGCTCATTCTGTGCTGGGAAAGGGGGAGCACACCATCCACACCTCCCAGGTGGCTCCTTCCCTGTGAGACAGAGCGGGTGCAAGTTTGGGCTTGTGAGGTGATTTGGCAGGGCCTTTGTTTAATGACTGTTGACAAAGCCCAGGTGTGCAGACCCAGTGTTTACAGAGTCCTGGTTGGCTCATGGCTGGGGCTGGAATGAAGAGAATAAATATTCAGGGGTGGGGGAAGCTGGCATGGATGATGCAAAAGCCATCTGTTTAGGGCCTAGGGCCAGAGGTAAGGTATTTTTGCAGGTTTCCTTAAATCAAACAGACAGGAACTTTTTGTCGCGAGTGCCTACAATGTATGTTGGCTGCTATAGGGACCGAGCGGTTCATGAAACTCAGTTTATACACCTGATGGGCGAGCTGGGAACCTACAGCGGACACAGAAGATGCTGGAGATAGGAGTCTTGAAGATTATTTAGTCCTACCCTCCCATTTTCCAGATGAGAACCCAGAGGCCCAGGATGTAAAATGATTTGTCCAAGGTCACTTGGCTAGTTAGTGATGGGGCCAAAACCAGCATCCAGGCCTCTGACCTGCATCACCTTGTAAGATAGTGGTCCGCACACTTCACTGTGCATCGCAGTGACCCAGGGAGCTTGTTAGAAAGCAAATCCCCAGGCCATGCCCTCAGAGATTCTGGTTTAATAGTGGAGTAGAGAATACAGGTTCTTAGCAAACACCTCAGGGGAGTCTGAGGAAGGTGGCCGCCACCACCCTCTGAGATACACTGCTGTAGTGCAAAGAGCGTTTGCTTCTCAGACTGATGGAAAAGCTCACTGCATTTCCTGAAGCCTCATCAGTAGCAGTGAGCAGAACAGGCAGAGATGCAAACAGCTTGAGAGATGAGAGCATGAGGGATTAAACTCAGACTTTAAAATGCATTGCAAGTAACTGGTAGGTCAGGAGAATTGACAGGTACATGCAGTTTCAATGTGGCACAATCCTGGACAACCTCTAGGTCACAGATGACTTGGTGTATCTATCTATAAAATGGCCATGATGATGGTGGAAGGTTATAACCTACAGTACTACGTCGTCATGAGGCTGAAATGATGTGATGCATGAGAAGCACTTTGCCTAGCACTTGGTAAATGGCAGCTTCTGATTATGCACAATTGCTGGGGGTGGATGAGGGCAGGTTTCTGCTTAATGCCTTTACATAATGGACTTCTGCTGAGGGTTTCATTTGAGGAAAGGGGTTCTGGTTCTGTAGCTCAAGAAAGTGTACAGACCATTCCATCCCTGGGGACTAGGAGGCAGCAGCTTGTTTCTGCAGAGGACTCATCCTGGTTTGTACCTAGAACAGCGGTGCCTTTCTTGGTCCTGACCCACTCCCTTAGCCCCCACCTATATCCCCGGAAGATTCTGGTGATCAGACCAAACAGGGACAGTTTCTCTCCATTTTCTAGAAGTAGAGATTGAGGGCCTTGGGGGGCAAAGGAGGCTGGTTATGGGACCCCTAAGAGCTCCTGTGCCCTTCCCCTGATTGTTAGATTTGAGGCCGAAGCTACCAGCCCCAGCTGACCTGAGGTCCTTCTCTGCACCTCCTTCTAGGAGCTGGGCCTGCAGGCAACCAGGAAGCTGGTGTCTTGCCAGGGTGTGCCATGTCCTGGTTATGGGCAGTTTTGCTGCAAGTCAGGTCAGCCTGACCTTACCAATGCTGTAAAACCCATTCTGGGTGCAGACGGGGGAAGAGAGGGATCCCAGGGCCTCATCTGGCCCTGCTATCAGCCTAATGAAAGGGGTGGCTTGCAGGGTGGGCTGTGGGAGGGCCAAGGGTGCTGTCAGTGTGCGCTGGCAAGTGTGTATAGAAGAGTGACTAAAATTTTAAAAACATAGCTTCAGAGTTGGGCAAAGAAAAGAGTAGTACATTGAGTGCCTGGGCTGCATGGGATATTTGAAAAACATCCTAAGGTGGCGTCTGTGTCCTATGGCTTCGAGGGCCCAGGGGGAGCATGTGTGACACTGTGTGAGTGAATGGGCTTGAGTGAGCTGGTGTGTGTGTGGCAGTGAGTGGGAGCCTGTTAGCACAGGCAGGCATGTGAACTGTGTGCTGGCATGCGTGGCTATGTGTGCCCATACAAGGAGAGAGCACTGGCCAGGAGTCTCACGATCTGGGTTCGAATCCCAGTGCTGCCGCTACTGGGCTCTGTGACCTTTGGCAACATGCACCATCTGGAATTGAGAACATGAGGTTTCTCCTGGCTCCCTAACCGTGGTGGCTCCAGAGTATATGTGTGGGCATGTGAGAATGGGGATGAGCAGGTGAGGGGACCCAGGCAGCTGGCCTCTGGGCGTCCCCTGGCTGTGCAAGGGAAACTCTGCTGCTACACAGGCCGAGTGGGGCCGCGCGGAGGGAGCAGTCTGTGGTTGAGGGGGTGCAGCTGGCCCAGCAGTGAGTGGCTCTAAACTCCCCCATCTGCTGTCTGGGCTGGGCCCGCTCACTCCAGGCGGAATATCTGATGGTGTCCCGGCTGCCTGAGGCGGGTGGCCTCCCAGCCGCAGCTGCTGCCTGCTCTTTTGAAGCTCAGCCCTGGGCCAGCCACCCCTCCCTCCCGGCTCTGTTCCTCTACCCTGGGCCTGCATTCCTCAGCTGCCAGAGAAGGCACTTCTGAGAGGGCCACTCTGTCTGCGCTCCTGCTGCCCAGGGAGGGGGCAGGCCCCTTTAGCCACCTCCTTCTCCTGGGTAGGAGGGCGCACTACATTACTCCAGCCACTTCTCCTCCCCTTGGAAGCTTAGCTGGAGGGCAGGAATGGGCAGAGGGCTGCTGGCCCAGCTCCTGCTCCTCCCTTCGAGTCCCTGAGCTCTCCTAGCCTGAGGTCCTGGAAGCCCTGAGGGGAGACCTTGTGCTTTACATTCACTCCCTTCGGGGCTGGTTCAAGGTCGTATCTCCAGGCCACACGCCTGGGCCAGACTCTAGACTCAGCCTCTTGGAACTGTGTGGCCTGGGGGTGTGAATGGGCCTGGCAGTCTTACTAACAGCTGCCCTTGACTGACAGCATCCCTTGAGGGGTGCTGTGCATGCCCACCACAGTGAGTCCCCTGCAGGAGCCATCTGAGAAGGCATAGGTACCCCATATTACAGGTAAGGAAAGTTGCTCAGAGCAATCCTGCTTGCCCAGTAAGCTGCAGGATCAGGAGGTAAGCAGAGGGCTGCCCAACTCCTGACCACTCAGGCAAAAGCCCCACTCCTGACCACTCTGCTCCAAGGCTTCCTACCCCAGACATAGTACCAGTAAACACCAGCTTGTGGTTTCCCCTCCACCAGGAGCTTCCAGGACAGATCCCCTGGTCCTTCTGTGCACCAGCAGGCCCTCCACACCGTGCGTGGTTCTACCTCTGAAACAGCTATGCCATGAGCCAGCACCTTGCCCACTCGGCCTCATTCCTTCCCTGCATCCCCAGCAGAAGGCAGGTGGGTCCCTGACCAAGGTTAGAGGGTGCGCCACGGGGCTGCAGTGACTGGAGGAAGCCTGCCTAAATGATGGCAGCAGGAAGGATTGGGTTGGGATTCTTAGGACTGAAAAGGTTTTAAAGCCCTGGAGGCTCTGGGGTTTGCTTTCTTAAGGTTTTTTTCTACCATAATTCAGTTTTGTTTTGTTTGAGACGGAGTCTCACACTATCGCCTGGGCTGGAGTGCAGTAGTACTATCTCGGCTCACTGCAACCTCCGTCTCCTGGGTTCAGGCGATTTCTGCCTCCTGGGTTCAGGTGATTCTCAGCTTCAGCCTCCTGGGTAGCTGGGTTTGCAGGTGCCTACCCCAATCACCCAGCTAACTTTTTTGTATTTTTTAGTAGAGACAGGGTTTCACCATATTGGCCAGGCTGGTCTCAAACTCCTGACCTTGTTTGTGATTCACTCACCTCAGCCTCCCAAAGTGCTGGGATTATAAGCGTGAGCCACTGTGCCTGGCCATAATTCAGGTTTTTAAAAATTTTGTTTTAATTAAAAAATAAAGACAGTCTAGAAAAACTTTTCATTAGAGACACTGTAAGTTGGAGGTTGAGAAGATCACAGACTCCAGAGCTAGACTGCTTGGATTCCAGTTCTGGCTCTGCCACTGACTGTGTGACCCTGGGTAAGTTATTTAATCTCTCTGAGCCTTAATTTTCTTTTCTGTGAAATGGATGTATTCATTGCTTTACTGTGGGGATTTGATGAGATAAGGCATGCCAAGTGTATAGAAAATGCATGCATCTAGCAAGTGCTCATAGATACTTGCTATAATTATTATTAAAAAGTAATTCATGTTCATTGTAGATAATATAATATGCAAAAGACATGGCCAGGTGCAGTGGCTCACGCCTGTAATCCCAGCACTTTGGGAGGCCAAGGTGAGTGGATCATCTGAGGTTAGAAGTTAGAGACCAGCCTGACCAACACGGTAAAACCCCATCTCTACTAAAAATACAAAAAATTGTCAGGTGCGGTGGCTCATGCCTGTAATCCCAGTACTTTGGGATTACAGGCCAAGGCGGGTGGATCATGAGGTCAAAGATCAAGACCATCCTGGCCAACATAGTGAAATCCTGTCTCCACTAAAATACAAAAATTAGCTGGGCATGGTGGTGCACACCTGTAGTCCCAGCTACTCGGGAGGCTGAGGCAGGAGAATTGCTTGAACCCGGGAGGCGGAGGTTGCAGTGAGCTGAAGTCACACCACTGCAGTCCAGCCTGGAGCCTGGTGACAGAGTAAGACTCTGTCTCAAAAAAAAAAAAAAATACAAAAAATTATTTGGCATGATGGCATGCACCTGTAGTCTCAGCTCCTCCAGAGGCTGAGGCAGGAGAATCACTTGAACCCGGGAGGCAGAGGTTGTAGTGAGCTGAGATTGTACCACTGCACTCCAGCCTGAGCAACAGAGTGAGGCTCCATCTCAAAAAAAAAAAGCAAAAGACATAAAATCACTGGCAATGCTATTACTTTGGTGTTCTTAGTAATTCAATGATAACTGATTATTTGCATATTTTAGATTTATTTATTTATTGAATATTTTGTTTTTAAATTAATGAATGTCCATCAAAATTTTAAAGGTATACAAGAATCTATAGTGGAAAAGTTTCCTGATTATCTCTTATGACCCAGTTCTCCCCACAGGAAACCTATATTATCAGTTTCTTGTGAATTCTTTCAGAGTCCATACACACACACACACACACACACACACACACACACAGCATAATGCACTATAGTAGAGTGACTATACTCACTGTTTTGTACCTCGCATTGTTCCCTTAGGTCTTGGGCTAAAGAGACTTATTGAAATGCCTCATTTTTGTTTGTTATTGAATAGCATTATATAGAGAGAGGAGGAGGATGATAACGTATCATAATTTCACCAGCCCTCTAAGGATAGACTTGTAGAGTGTGTCCAGTCTTCTGCTGTTACATGATTACAAGGAATATCCTTATGCACATATGTGACACAGTTGCAAATATATCACTGTAGGTAAATTTCATAGAAGTGGAATTCCTGAATCAGTCAGTGGGTGCAAAGTGTGCCTTAGTGTGGAGGGTAGGGGCAGGGGTTGGGAGTTCTGTTTGCAGGACCCTCCTCTGCCCATCCTGAGCACTCCTTTCTAATCATGGGTTCCTTGGCCTGGATTACCTGGGCCTGTCCCAGGGCCCCAGAGGTGTCTCCTGCTGCTGTCTAGACTTCAGAACTCAGCCTGTAGGGGAGCCTTCAGCCTAACTGCCCATAGGAGAGGCCCGGGGAGGGGCAGCTGACCCCTTTTCCCAAGAAGCTGGGCCTGGGCCAGATGAGCTCATGCCTGGAGCCAGCCTAGTTTCCTTGGTCCTGCACCTGAGCTACCAGTGGCCTCCTTCCTCCAGCCTGGGCCCTTTGACTTGGTAGCATGAACGTGCATGTTCCTGCCAGCCAGGTGGGGTCCCCTAGAGCTATGGCACCTGGGAGGGGAGGGGCTGCAGGGACAGTAACCCCCTTCATCCACTGAGGTTTGATCTCCTCCCAGGCACCTGAGTCAAATGTCTTGGCTAAGCTGGTCCAGGCTTTTGTTTATGGAGAGAGGGATTGTTGTGGAAATAGTCCCCAGCCAGCCCAGGTTGTGGTGGAAAACAGTTGGTTGCTCAGGCAACTTGACAACTTCAGTAGGGTGGGAAAGGGTTTTGTGGAAAAAATGCTGCAGTTTTGTCTTCTCTCTTGCTTCCTGGACATAAGCACCATCCTTTATGCCTCCAGCAGCACCCAGGCACCCCCAGTCTCTCCAGGGGCAACTCTGCTCTTTAGAATTCAATTTAACTCCCAGTTACTGAGTTCTTGCCTCGGGCCCGGCCCTGTGCTTGGCTCTGGGGAATCTGGCATGGTAGTCAAGCCTGATGGATATAGTGTTAACTCTGGAACCAGACCTTCTGGGTTCAAATTTCAGCGTGGCCACTTAGCTGTGTGACCTTGAACAAGTTACTTAACTACTCCGCCTCATTTTTCTACTATAAAGTGGAAATCACAGTAGTAATATGTACCTCATAGAGCTGTAGAGAGGATGCAGAGAGTTAACGTGCAATAAGGCACTTCGAGGAGCGGCTGGCAGGTAAGGAAGCAGGCAATAAATGTTATCTATTCTCATTATGACCATTATCTTGCTAGAGGAATCAAACAAATGGCATGTTTCTCTGCTGAGGAGCCTCACCTTGGATCTTTTTCACTGGAAGGCAGAGTTGGCTTCTTGATGGCACCTTTTGTGGTGGCCACGCCTGATATTTGGGCCTCAGGAACAGAGATGAATGATGATGTCCTTAGGGCTGAGGCTCTGGGGCCAATTTGTCCCTGAGGGAGGGACCTTGCTCACCTCCTCTGAAACCGCTTGTCTTCGTTCCTGCCCTGTATCTGCCACTGGCTACAGACCTGGCCACAAGTGTTGAGGCAGGAGAGAGAAAAATTAGAAAATAAAAGCTCTTTTTTAATCTAATTTTTTTTTCTGATTTTTTTTTTTTTTTTTTTTTTTTTTTTGAGACAGAGTCTCGCTCTGTCACCCAGGCTGGAGTGCAGTGGCGTGATCTCAGCTCACTGCAACCTCTGCCTCCTGGTTCAAGTGATTCTCCTGCCACAGCCACTCAAGTAGCTGGGACTACAGGCATGCACCACCACACCCAGCTAATTTTTTTATTTTCAGTAGAGATGGGGTTTCACCATGTTGGCCAGGCTGGTCTCACACTCTTGACCTCAGGTGATCCACCTGCTTCGGCCTCCCAAAGTGCTGAGATTACAAGCGTGAGCCACCAAGCCTGGCCTTTCTTCTGATTTTTAAAGATGAAAAACAATTTTTAAAGAAATGCCCCAGCCTTCCAGAGCTAAGTGATAGGGGTGGGGGTGTCGCAGGCATCATGCCATGCCCAGCCTGCATAGCCCATGTGGGAGCCTTGGGAAGACAGGGGCTGCCCTTGGCCTCACCCCTGCCAACAGCCCTGCCGAATGGGCATGGAAACCAGGTGTCCTGCTTCTCTGGGTGGCAGTGGGGCTTCTTCCTGGCAACGAGCTTTAAGAGTCCTTTTATCAGATTCCCATGTTTTATAGATGTAGTAGAGATTAGTGGTCCAGGGAAGTACCCAAAGTCACATAGCAGCATGAAAAGAGGCCGCTGGACCTCCTCCCCTCAGGTCCAGCGGCCTCTTCGCCAATGGCTATGCCCAAGGGTCATCTTTGCCCTTCCTGGCTGCCCCGGGGTGGGCACAGGTGTGGCTGCCCAGCAACTCTGGGGGCCTCGGGAATGAGGCTGGCTTTGTTGCAGCCCCTGCAGCTGTGGCCGTTTGGGTCGAGTTTCCATTAAGCCTTTTCTGTGCCTTGGGCAGGAGCAGGAGGCTCAGGATTTAAAGGTCACCCAGCTTTTGAAGCTGCAGTGACATTAATAGCTTGGGAAGAAAACAAGCCTGTGCAGGGGCAGGAGGACAAGGCGTCTCTCTCAGGGCTGCCTGACACACACACACACACACACACACACACACACACACACACACCCCAAGAGCCTCTGTCTCTTGCTCTCCCCTCCCCTTCCTTTCTCCCCCTTTTGGGGCCTCTTCAGTACCGAAGCCAAGAAGCGCAGGCAGGTTTCCCTGCACTCCACCCCTTCTGAGGTGACACTTGGCCGAGGATGCAGCTGCCCCAGCCTGGCAGCCTCTGCCATTACCCACTTGAGGTTTCCGCAGGACTCAACCACGGTTACACAAGCCTCCCAGGGTCATATGACCTCATTCTGGCCCCGCTGGCTTTTGCAGCCTGGATTCCTAATGAGACAGAGTGAGCCTGGGCCCCGTCTCCCCATACGGGAAATGAGAGCACGGGCAAGCGGGCTGTCTTGCAAGCCAGTTCTAATCACTTGGTCGTGGCTTGCGCAGAGGCTGTGTGGCAGAGGGTCCTGAGGTTGTGTGGGTGCTATAGGACAGTACTACCTGGATGGATTAGTGATGTCTGCCAAGGACGAGAGCTAGAAGGTGGTGGCACACGTGCCGCCGATCTCCCGCCTAGGACTAAACGATTTTACAACTCTGCGGGTCTGGGGTACTAAGACCCCTGGGGCAATTGGGTGGTTCTTCTCCCTTTTAATCAAGCCAAGGGTTGGGGTGGGGCACATTCTTGGGTTCTGGGAGAAAAGCCACTCTGGCCCTTTCCCTGGGAGCTGCCCAGGCCTGAGCTCTGGGACACCACCTAGTGGCCTGGCTTGGCAGTGCCACTGGGATGGGCCCAGATCTTAGGCAAGAAGCAAATCCCTCTGCAGGTAGACATCACAGCACAGATAGATCACAGATGCAGGGTCTGCTCCTTGGTGATTTTCAGAGGAGAGAGACTGGGGTGTGAGAGACAGAGCTGGTCTGAGGAGTCCCGCCTCTTTCCAGAAGCGTGACCTCTGGGTGGGACACAGGAAGGTGCTGGCGTTTGGGACCTGTGGCTTCCTGTTCTAACTCCCACTTTTCAGGGTTGGACCCTGGTCCTCCTGGGGGGCAGAATGGAAGATCAAGTCAGATCTAGGAGGGGGTCTACCTCCTGCCCCTTGGAGCTGGCACTGGCTTGGAAAGGGGCAGCCTGCTATCAGCCCCATGTCCATGTCACTGGGCTGCCTGGGCCTCGACTGCCTTGTCTGTGGAGTGAGATATTAGCACATGGCCCTATATATCTTCCAGGTCTGTTGTGAGGAAGAAATGAGTGTGTGGGGGAGAGAGGGCTTTGTAAAGCGAAAAGATCTCCCATCATTGCTGTGAGCGAGAGGAGGACAGGAAGGGAGGGAAACCCACAGTTACTGCACTCCTCCATCTTTCCTTCCCTTCCTTACTCATTCGCCTAATAAATATCTATTGACCATGGCAGGCACTGATTTGGGCACTGGGGATTCCACAGTGAGTATGGCAAAGCCTCTGCCCTTATGGGCCTTACATTCTAGTGGAGAAGATGTCACTGACAAATATATAACGTCCAGGTGGTCTGTTTCATGAAGAGGACAGGGAAGCCTAAAGGATTAGGAACACTGGGACATTGGGGGGTGGGCTTGCCTCTCTGGTCCCCACTCAGGGTGATGGTTGAGTAGGGACCAGAAGGAAGGGAGGGAGTCATGCAGACATGTGGGAGAAGAACATAGCAGGTGGTGGAAGAAGGAAGTTCAGAGGCCCCTGGGTGGGAGCATGCTTGGCTCATTGGTGGACTAGCAAGGATCCAGGTGGCCGCAGAGAGTGAGGCTCTTTCTGTGTGTGTGCATGCACATTTGACAGCAAGGTCAAAAGGTGTCATGGGCAGGACCATGAGGGTTGACCACAGTAAAGCTCTGGGTATTCTGGGGACATGGGAGCCATTGGGAGGTGTGGAGCAGAGGAAGGACATGGTCCTTGTAATGAGGGGTCACCAGGCAGGCATGTGGGAGGCAGGGAGCTAGGAAGGGCATGGTAGCCGTGGAGGTGGTAAGGAGTGGCCAGATACGGAACTCATCTGGAAGACAGGGAAGACAGGCTTTGCTGTGAATTGGACATAACGGGTAAGAGAATGAGAGCACTCCAAAGGCTTTGGCCGGAGCTGGGGGAGTTGCCATTGACAGAGATGGAGAAGGCGGGGAGGAGCAGGCTGGGGTTGGAGGAAGTCACAGGTGGGACGGATCTATGTTGTTGGATGTCCAAGTGGAGGCAGCAGAGAGGCTGTGTGAGTGTGGAGTTGAGGGGAGTGCCCACGGGAGAGGTCAGAGCACATGAGAGCCAGTGATCAGTATGCAGATGGTATTCCAGGCCATGGGGCTGGATGAGATTGCTCAGGGAGTGAGTCTAGCCCGGGAAAAGGTCCTAGGCCTGTGCCCCAGGCCACGGCAGCCTGTCTCATTGGGTGCTTATTATGCTCCCAGTACCCATGGACATTCTGTTAATACTCCTTCCAAGGAGGTACTATCCTTATGTCTCCAAATGAGGAAGCTGAGGTTCAGACAAATGAAACAATTTCCCCAAGCCACACAGCCTTACTAGGGTCAGAAAGTGCACCCAGGACTCTGGCCCCCTGGCCCTCATAGCCCCCATGCAGACCCTCACTGGGCCTGATGCACCAGGCAGGAGGCTGGCTGGGATGACCTTGGCCAAGGCCAGATGAACTGCACTGGGGCAGCCTGCCCATCTCCCTGGGCCAAGCCGGGAGTGACTCAGGCCTTGGCTGCGTGCTCATGCTAGGAGAGGAGGTTGGCTGTTTGCCGCCCCTGCCAGGCCTGGATTCCTTCACAGGGGAGGTGGAGGGCCACTCTGATCCTGGCTCCCTGGGACCTGGAGGAGGACAGGTGTGGGGTTTCTGTTTCCCAGTCCCCAGGTCACCCACAACCATGAGTTCAAGGAAGCCTTGGAGTCAGCCTCCGAGAGGTCTGATGAGCCCAGTAGGCTGTCGGCTTCCTTTTTCAGAAGCCAGTCAGGGCTTATCTCCCTCTGTTTCCCTGCCAGTACTCAGCAGCTGGGGTTCTGAGAGGTGGTACGGTTTCTCCAAGGTCACAGAGCCAGCTTGGGAGCAAAGCCAAGAGACCTTGCTACCACGCTGTCTGGGTCATGTTTCCTCTGCTGAAATGTCCTCTGGGCTGTGCCCAGTCTCCTGAGCCTGGGGCACACATGGCTGAATTTCTCATGCTCCTTGGCTTGTAGCCCTGTAAGCCTTACTTGGCTTTTTTTTCTTTTTTTTTTTTTCCTCTTAGGAAGTAGGTTCCTAATTCTGGCCTCTCCACATACTGGCTGTGTGACTTTGGGCAATTGACCTAACCTCTCTGAACTGGTTCCCACAGCTATGAAATGGAGACAGTAACACCTATCTCATGGAGTTGTAATAAAGATTAAATGTGAAAGCACCTGGCACAAGCTCGTAAACCTGTAAACCTGTCTCCTGCTTGCCTTAATCCTTTCACGTATTTTAAACTGCTTTTCATTTGAGCAGTGCTAGTTGCAAAAGGCAGCCTGGCATGGACAGCTCTGACCCTGCTCCCAGGCACGCTGCAGCCATGGCCTCAGACTCTGCCCTGAGCTTAGCCGGGGGGAGAGAGGGACAGTGCTATGAGAATTGGGGGCCTGTATAGTCCCCCTGATGCTAACTATAGGCAGCCTGGGAGTCTCTGAGACCTTATAGAGTCCTGTACAAATGGTACTTCTGTAAATCAAAATGTTTCCCATTACTGTTTCTGAGCACTCTCTTCATCCACAGAACCACCCTTTGATAGAAAAGTCTAGACTTGGCCGGGCGTGGTGGCTCACGCCTGTAATCCCAGCACTTTGGGAGGCTGAGGCAGGCAGATCACGAGGTCAGGAGATCGAGACCATCCTGGCCAACGTGATGAAACCCTGTCTCTATTAAAAATAAAAAAATTAGCTGGGTGTGGTGGCGCATGCCTGTAGTCCCAGCTACTCGGGAGGCTGAGGCAGGAGAATCGCTTGAACCCGGGAGGTAGAGGTTGCGGTGAGCCAAGATGGCGCCATTGCACTCCAGCCTGGTGACAGAGTGAGACTCCGTCTCAAAAAAAAAGAGAAAAGTCTAGACTTTGCCTTTACTCTCTGTGTGTCCTCGGGCCACTCCCTCTTAGACTTGGGTCTTCGGCTCTTTACCTATAATGTGAGGTGGGGGGTGGAGCTGGGCTGAAGTTGTCAGCCCTTTCCATTTCGTGGCCCCCACAAGGATGTTTTCAAGGCTTTGCACCTGGGCTACATGGAAGCGGCTGCTTGAGCTGCTGTGTCTCCAGTTGCCCAGACCAGCCTGGCCTCCCCCTGGGGCTGTGAGGATCAATATTTCCTTCCAGAGGGTGGAAGGAGTTCCACGGATTGACATCCAGGTGCTGGGGAAGACTCCCCTAGAATCTTCCTACCACATCCCCCTGCAGGGGCAGCTTGGCCAGTTTACCCACTACTCCTGGCTCTGCACCAGCCTCCTGGGGTCTAGGCATTGTGCTGAGAATTATCTTATTTCATTCCCATTGAAACCCCCTAAGGGGCACATCCAGATGAGGGCATGGGGACATAGAGAAGATGGGAGACTTGTCTGAGGCCCCACAGCTGGGGAATGCGGAGGGAACCGCAGCCCCATCTGAACCAGTGCTGGCTTCCTATAAGCAGCAGGAGTGCGAGAGGGCTTCTGGGCTTCTCAACACTCAGAGAGGCCCAGGGCCCGAGGGAGCTGTCCAGAGGGCTGGTAATGGGTAAAATGTAGGCCCTGCCGTCTTCCTTCTTCTTTCCCTGGGGGTGGAAGCTACCCGGGAGGCTGAGGCAAGAGAATCCCCTTAATCTGGGAGGCGAAGGTTGCAATGAGCTGAGATCATGCTACTGCTCCAGCCTGGGCAACAGAGCAAGACTATGTCTAAAAAAAAAAAAAAAAAAAAAGGCCGTGGCTGGTGGCACATGCCTGTAATCCCAGCACTTTGGGAGGCTGAGGCGGGTGGATCACCTGAGGTCAGGAGTTTGAGACCAGGCTGGCAAACATGGCAAAACCCTGTCTTTACTAAAAATACAAAAATTGGCCTGGTGTGGTGGCAGGCGCCTGTAATCCTAGCTACTCAGGAGGCTGCGGGAGAATCGCTTGAACCTGGAAGCTGGAGGTTGCAGTGGTCTGATCCCACCACTGCACTCCAGCCTGCACGAGAGGAGTGAGACTCCATCTCAAAAAAATAGTAATAATAAAATAAAAAATAAAGCTGCCACTTTTCTACAATTAACAAAATTACTGTAAGGCCTGGAATAAGCATGAGAAAGTCAGAAGTTGGCTTTTAGGCACATTCCATTCTCAGCGGTCTGTGGTAACGGAAATGCAACCTTGGCAGTGATTGACGTGCCTGGTTTTGAGTGAGCTGGGCGATTTTCTGGGCAGATTTAAGCTCCTCGTGGTGCTTGATCTTCAGTCTACCTGTACATGTTGTCAGGACACTGTTCTGGCCCTGGGGGCTGAGGGACACACTGGCTGGGGCAGGGGAACTGGGCCTGGTGGGGATAAGAACAGAAGTTATGGTGTATATGGTTTCTCAAGACAACTCTGAGAAAAAACTTCTAGGATTTTTAAAACTATGTAAGAACACTGAGTGTTCCATCAGAACAAGCATGTCTGTGACATAAAGAAAACATGTCAGCCTGACACTGGGGTGCGGAAAATGAAGTTTAGGGATTGACAATGGCCTTGTGTCTTGCTTCTCTGTGTTGGGCTGGTCAGAGGAGTGGACCGAGTTTTAGGGCATGACGTAAGTTTTCCAAGAGTGGGAACTGGGCCTCCCCTATCCGCCCGAGGCTCTGCCAGGATGGAACCCTGTTTCCTATCTCGGCTGGAAGCTCCCGGTGACGCTAGCGAGTCCCGTTTCTCATCTCTGCTGTTCCCGGGGTTCCTTGGAGCTCTGTGTGAGATGCCTGCCCTGGTGGTGGGCCCACGATGTTGGGGCAGTGATGTGGGCAAATGAGAATAGGGACTAGAGATCAGAGAGGCAGGACGTCTTTAAACAGCCCCTCCTTCCTCAATCAGGTCTTCAGGGGTCCTTGGCAGTACGTGTAATGGTAAAGACCAGTGGCTCGGGGCCCGTATGTGCCAGGTTCAAATTCTGGCTCCTCCATGAACTCAGCGTCTATGCCTCCGTTTTCCCATCTGCAACATGGGAATACTAGTACCTACATCATAGTATTGTCATGAGTTGGCCCACATACAGCACTTAGGCTGGTACCTGGCACTGAGGAAGCCCTTGCTAACGGGTAGCTGTCCTGTGCTAGTGAAGAACTGTGGGAGTTTCTTACTGCAGCTGGGGAGAAAGCAGGAGGGAGAAGGGGGTCTCCCCTGCATGTGGTAGGGGTCGCGCCTCCTTGCCCTCATTTCTTAATGGCCTTTGGCCGCCACCCTGAGCTCATGCTTGTTAGCCTCGGCCCTGACTCTATCTCCCTCGGTTTCAGGTGGGACCGTCCGTGGAGCCGGTGCCAGGATGCCCCGGGGGTGTGGATGACCGGCCGTCCAGCCCCAGCACGGCCCGGCCCGCTGCCACTGCCCCGCGAGGACGCTCTCCGAGGGCCGCCTGGACCGCACCCATAGTCTCCTGACCCGGGGCCCTCGGCAGCCCCTTCCTGCCTGGCCGCGCGGGGCGGAGGAGGCTCAGGAGTGAGCTGCTCGAGGCCGCGGAGCAAGCAGACGCTGACGGCGGACAGACCCTGGGGAAGGGGCTCTGCGGCCGGTAGAAACATTTTCCCCAAGCGGCTCCGCAGAATGACCAGCCTGTTCCGTCGGAGCAGCAGCGGCAGCGGCGGGGGCGGCACCGCGGGCGCGCGCGGGGCCGGGGGAGGCGCGGCCGCCCCCCA
Source organism: Plecturocebus donacophilus (assembly GCA_004027715.1). Lineage (NCBI taxonomy): Eukaryota > Metazoa > Chordata > Mammalia > Primates > Pitheciidae > Plecturocebus > Plecturocebus donacophilus. The sequence continues at coordinate 7,643 of PVKP010019032.1, read as the reverse complement.
GGAGCTCAACAACAGCCGGCCGGCCCGCCAGGTGCGCCGCCTGGAGTTCAACCAGGCCATGGACGACTTCAAGACCATGTTCCCCAACATGGATTACGACATCATCGAATGCGTGCTGCGCGCCAACAGCGGCGCGGTGGACGCCACCATCGACCAGCTGCTGCAGATGAACCTGGAAGGCGGGGGCGGCGGCGTCTATGAGGACAGCTCTGACTCCGAGGACAGCATCCCCCCGGAGGTAGGGGCGCGGCCCGGGTAATTCACCACCAGCTCCAACCACCGTTGGAGCCTCTAAGAGGGCCTGGGTTACTCTGCTGTCTGGGTTCTAATTAGCAGGCAGCCTTACTTCCCCTAGGAAAAAGTACCACCCGTCAGTGACCTTATTTTATGGGCAGAAATCATGCAGTCATTCAACAAACACTGAGCACCCACTCCGTGGTATGCGAGGCGTGGCACTGGACCCCGAGTCAGGAGGCATCAGAATCAAGGTGCTTGTTAAAAATGCAGGTACCCAGGCGCCACTCCAACATACTAAACGCCACTTCCAGGCCTGGAGTCTGCTAGTGTGGCCAAGCCAGACCAAGTTTCTGCCCTCCCGGAGCTCACAGTCTAGTGTGGACTAGAAGCACATCCATGGGTACTGACGGCCGGAGTGATAAGTGCTCCATGGAGACGTGGAAGCAGCAGAAAGGGGAAGCTAAGCCGAGATTCTAAGCTGAGACCCGAAGGAAGAGCAAAGCCGGGGGAAGCGTGTGCAGGCAAAGGGAACAGCTCCTGCAGAAGCTGGGAGGTGAAATAGCACCTGACTGGCTAGGGAATTGGCTGCAGGACCATTTGTCAGGGTCCTAGAGTGAAGGGAGACCAATGAGCTTGACAAAACCCTGACGCTGAGAAAAAGTGCGGCTGTATCCTGGGAGCTTGGCCACAGAAAGGGAGTGAGGAATCAGACTTGCCACTTAAATCCCTCTCACTGTAGCCTGATGGAGGTGGTAGTGAGCCATAGCCAAGCAGTCTCCCCAGGGAAGTGGCTGGAGACAGGGGACCTGCCTACTGCATCAGTACCCACCTGCTGGAGGTGGTGAGCCCTTCCCAGTCCCACCCAAGAGTTCAGTGGACGTCTGGCCCCCCAAATTGCAGCAGAGCCTGAGGTGCTTGGTGCAGAAGGCTGAGGCACACAGAGCCCGTTAATGAGAAGGTTGCTGTCCACAGGGCCATGTGGGACATGCAGCCATGGATAAGCCCAGGACCCAGCAGGAGGGATTTAACTCCACTCTTTATTGAGTCCCGACCTGTGACAGGCATCATCGTCCTCAGTGTTGTCTCTTCTTCTTCTTCTTCGTTTTTTTTTTTTTTTTTTTTGAGACAGAGTCTTCCTCAGGCTGGAGTACAATGGCATGACCTCAGCTCAATGCAGCCTTTGCCTCCTGGGTTCAAGTGATTCTCCTGCCTCAGCCTCCTGAGTAGCTGGGATTACAGGCACATGCCACCATCCTCGGCTAATTTTTGTAGTTTTTAGTAGAGACAGGGTTTCACCATATTGGTCAGGCTGGTCTCAAACTTCTGACCTCAGGTGATCCACCTGCCTTGGCCTCCCAAAGTGCTCGGATTACAGGCATTAGCCACCGCGCCTGGCCCGATGTGTCATCTATTCTAAGCCTCACAAACTTTGCGACATGGGGGTGTTATTACCCTCATTCCCTGTTGTCTATCAGTCATCCTGCAGGGGGAAGTCTCCTTGCTTTTCCTCCTTACTGGGTGCTGCTGAGACTTCTCCTGGAGTGGAGAATCTCTGTTGGCAAAGACATCTGGTTTATCCCTGTGTCACCTGCAGCACCCAGGACAGTCCAGGCATATAGCAAGCACTGAGGAGTGTTTGTCGAATAAATACATGTTGCTGCTGTCTTTGTGCAGTTTTCTATTATCTCTGTCTTTGGGAGACCACTCCTTTGACCTACTTGGAGTAGGTGGTGGAAGGAGTATTGGAAAATACGGATGCTGTTTGTAGAAAGAAGGAGAGAGAGAGAGAGAGAGAGAGAGAGAGTCTGTGTGTGTGTGTGTGTGTGTGTGTGTGTGTGTGCTTGCGTACGTATGTGTGTGTCTGCAGATTCAGTTGACCACTGAACAATGCAGGGCTTAGGGCAGTGAATCTCCCCATACAGTCAAAAATCTACTTTTGAATATAACTTTTGTTTCTCCCAGAAATTGACTGCTAATAGCCTGTTGTTGACCTCTAGTCTTACTGTTAAAAACAGTCGATTAATATATATTTCGTATGCTGTATGTAGCATATACTGTATTTCTACACTAAAGTAAAGTAGAGAGAAGAAAATGTTAAGAAAATCGTAAGGAAGACAAAATATGTTTTCTATTCATCAAGTGGAAGTAGACATGGTAAAGGGCTTCGTCCTCACCGTCTCACACCAAGTAGCCTGAGGAGGAGGAGGGAGAAAAGGGGTTGGTCTTGCTGTCTCAGCGTTGGTGGAGGTGGAAGAAAATCTGCCTATAAATGGACTCGTGCAGTTCAAACTCATGTTATTCGAGGGTCCACTGTACATGCATTAATTGTGACCTGGAAAGAAAGCTCTCCACCAGCTCTGACGCTTTCTGCTCTGACTTGCCCTGACAGTCTGGCAAGGAGGGTAATATTTCCTCCTTCGTCCGTGGCCACCACAGCCCTGTGAACCTCTGTGAGGCTTCACCACCCCCTAGGCAGGCCCTTTCTGTGTGCGCTTCTGTTTCTCTAGGAATCTTGCTTTCCAAATTGAGCCCCCGCCCAGTACCCCTCCCCTCCCTTGGCAGTCTCCCCAACTCCCTACTTTTGGAACTCTGCCTGGGCGCATAGGCAGGCAGCTCCTGAGCCAGCGGAAAGTGCTTCGGAAAATTTATGAGCCGCAGCTGGAATGACAATAACTGCTGACTGGAAAAAGCCCCCTTTCTGGGGGCTGATGGATGATGGGCTGGCCCGAGGGGTATCCTTGCCACAGAGAAATACATCTCCTGTCAGATAAATGGCCCAGACCCTGCCCCCTGGAGCACCTGGCACGCATCCATCACTCACAAAGTTAAGCCAGGAGGCCGCAGAGCCCAGAACTTCAGCACCTTTACAACCAGAAGAAGGATGTGGCTGGTGAGGATGAGGAAGAGGCCAGGGAGGCCAGGGAGGCCAGCAGCGCTGCTGGGGTGATTCTCCTTGGGACTCGGTCCCTGCATTCTGGAGCTTGCCTGGCTGGCTGCCTGCCTTCTCTGTGTTTCCCAAGTCCTCTCCAGGAGGTTCTGATGCACGTCTGGTCTTGCCGCCCTGGGAGGCTGCGCAGAGGAGCAGGAGGGAGCCTCCTGGTGTGGCTGGGGAGGCCTGATCACCCTTGAGTCTGGGGAGCTGACAGCTGTTGGCCATGGTCAGAGGAAGTCCCAAGCAGCTTCCCTCCGGGGACACTTTCTACTGAGCTCTCCTCCCCTTCTCACCCACCTCACTCAGGCCCAGGTCAGTGGGAGCAATCCAAGCCAGCCACCAAGACCCACCACTTCTGGCCGCAAGGCCACAGCCCAGAGTCCTGTCCCTCAGAGCAGAGGGTCTGTGAAACGGGACACCTGGGCTGGGGGACAGCAGCAGCAAGTTCTCTAAATGCACCAGGGACTCGCTGGGCCACTGTCCTGTGCCAGAGAGCAGGAGCAGCGCGTACAGTGTTCTCTCTCTTTTTTCCTTTCTTGTGGAAATTTGGGGTAAGCAGAACAGTGGCCTGCCAAGCGCTACATTCTTCCTTTCCTGCGAAAGCATCTGTTTAAATACTTTCCGCCTCAAAGGAAAGAACGTTAGTGCATTCCAGGGCTGGAGGCCTCCCTGGGTTGAGCTAGCTGTGTGTGTGCAGAGCACTGCAGAGTACGTGTGTGTGTGTGCATGTGTATGCCTGTGCATGTGTGTATGTGCATGTGTGTGCATGTGTACGCATGTGTGTGTGTGTGTGTGTGTGTGCTCACATGCACAGGCTCACCTCCCTACCCACCAGATGCCCCTGGGAGGCTGTGTGTGCTGGGCATGGCTGGTCTCAGAGCAGAGATGTACCAATGCAGCTTGGCCCAGCCCAGGCTTATTACAGGCAGCGTTATGATGGTGACTTTTGCAAACTCACTTGAGGTCTGGGGACTCTGGGGCACCTGCAATTCACAGCCTCTGAGCTCCTCCCATGTTCTTTGATCTTGGAGGATTTGGGAACAGAGTTGTGAGGGGAGTGAGCAGGAGGTGAAGGTGTAGGCCAGGCTGGGCTGTGTGGTGAGGAATCTCCCAGTCAGGGGCCCCATCTACTGCCCCAAACTCCTCTCTGGGTCTCTGGAGAAGAACCCCAGACTTTGCCCAGCCTTTGGCCTCTCCCTGTCCTTCTTCTTGGCTCTTGGATAAAGACAAGAGCTTGGGAAGGAGAGCGGGCATCCTGGGCACACCCCTTGCTACTCTCTGTCCTGAGAGTCCAACCTGTGTGTGCAGCCAGTGCACCTGAAGAAAGGACCCTTGGGCCAGGCACGGTGTAGCTGGGACTCACACCTATAATCCCAGCACTTTGGGAGGCCGAGGCGGGTGGATCGCCTGAGGTCAGGAGTTTGAGACCAGCCTGACCAACATGGTGAGACCAGCCTGACCAACATGGTGAAACCTCATTTCTACTAAAAATACAAAAATTAGCCGAGCATGTGGCAGGCACCTGTAGTCCCAGCTGTTCGGGAGGCTGAGGCAAGAGAATCGCTTGAACCTGGGAAGCGGAGGTTTCAATGAGCCAAGATTGCGTCACTGCACTCCAACCTGGGTGACGGAGCAAGACTCTGTCTCAAAAAAACAAGCAAACAAAAAAGAAAGATCCTTGTGATCCAAGTTGAAGACTCGGTTCTAAAAAGTGTGTGGATCTGCCATGTCACTTAGCCTTGGCCTCAGTTTCCTTCTGTGTAAGGTGAGGTAAGGAGCCATATCCTACTGCTCCAGGTTGTTTGAGGTTATGATGAGATCAGAGACGTGGAGGGACTTTGAGACAGGGTATGAATGATGTTATCAAAGAAGAGTGTGGGTAGAGGAGCACATGAGTCACACGCGTGCGGCTCAGTGGAGTTTCACGGCGTGAATAGATCACATTATCAGCACCAGCTCAAGGACCATCATCCCAAGAACCTGGAGTGCCCCTGGTGTCCATTCTCACCCTCACCCGCCCTGTCGAGGGCACGCCGCTCTGACCCTGAGCACTGTATGTTTGTCTGCCTGCATTTGAACTGCGCGTGGAGGGAGAATGCTGCTGTGAACACTTTTTTGGGGGCAAACACTTTGATGTCTGTGGACTGTGCTAGAACCAGAGGGTCAGAGGTAGCCGTGTGTTTAGCTTTTTCAAAAAGGCAGTTTTCTAAGGTGGTTGATTGTATCGATTTACACCCCTACCAGCAACACGGAGCTCCCTTATTAAATACCCGCCCTCCCACACTTGGTTTTGTCTAAACAGTATTTAAATCCAAGGAGGGATGATTAATATGTCTTTCTCTGTTGCCTCTGATTTAGATCTTGGAGAGGACTTTGGAACCCGACAGCTCGGACGAAGAGCCCCCGCCTGTGTACTCCCCACCAGCCTACCACATGCACGTGTTTGACCAGCCCTACCCTCTGGCTCCCCCGACTCCGCCTCCCCGGTGAGAATCTGTCTTGTCTCAGAGCGCAGGGCGGTAGGGAAGAGGATCAGTGGCTGGGGCTGTGCATGAACAACAGGAAACTTGGCTGGACCCCTCAGGACATTCTCAAAGAACACGCCTCTACTGCAGCAAGAGACATTTTAGCTAGATACCAAGGAGAACTTGCAAAATGTAAGGATTGCAAGAACACACATTTCCTAGATTCCTACTGTGGGCTATGTGGTGTGTCTCGTACCATATGGGATACAGAGCTAAGTAAAACTCAGCCTCTGCTTTCTGGGAGCTTTTAGTCAAGGGTGATGCCAGAGTAGAAATACAGGGACTGTGTACTGACACTTCCCCTCCGAAACCCACAGCAAACACTACTGATTAATCACTGTGCTCTTTCCTGCTGAGTCAACATCAAGCCTCAGATCCCCATCAACATAGAGCACAGCATTTCCAGCCAGTCATCAGTAATTGATGGAATGGCTATCTGCCATCCTTGGGCTGGGGATGTTGTGGGGATTTTTAAGCAATGACATCAAGTCTCTTTCGTTGGGGTATTTTGATAACGGGAGGCAGGGAGATAGACTGCAAGGTCCCTGGAAAGATCTTCCAGGCTAGAGGCTCTGTAATTTGGAAGCTTAAAATGAAGTGAGGCTGGTCCTGGTGGCTCACGTCTGTAATCCCAGCACTTCAGGAGGCCAAGGTGGGTGGATCACTTGAGGTCAGGAGTTCGAGAAACAGCCTGGCCAACATTGTGAAACCCCATGTCTACTAAAAACACGAAGATTAGCTGGGTGTTGTCTTATACGCCTTTACAGGCGTCTCAGGCAGAACTGCTTGAATCTGGGAGGTGGAGGTTTCAGTGAGCTGAGATGGCGCCACTGCACTCCAGCCTGGGCAACAGAGCGAGACTCTATCTCAATCAATCAATCAATCAATCAGATGAAGCTAGTTGGCAACAGGGTCCCATGAATCTCTGGGGTGCTTGTTTTTCTGGGCTCCACGTTTGTGCTGGGGCTGCTGGAGCTGGGGTGTGGTGGCCTTTGCCCTAGAGCTGCTGTTTCTTAGAATGCTCAGGCCTGGAGTAGTGAGGGGCTGGGGAGGTGTTGGGAGAGCGTCCCTGCCCCAGCTGGATCTTCTCTTCTCCCCAGAACAGCCCTAGAGCACTAGTGGAGAACTCTGTTATTATGCAAGTATAGCTAGCATTGACTAAGCACCCTTCCAGTGCCAGAAACGGAGAAGGTTCTTTACTGACACCGTCATATTTAACGCAAAGGTGGGCACTGTTGTCATCATCCCTATTTATGGATGAGGAAACAGCCTTGAGAGGTTTCATAGCTTCCCCAAGACGAAGAGCTGGAGTTGAAATCCAGGTCACTCTGACTTGCAGCCTATCACCCTTCACTGCCCTACCCGGTCACCTCCCTAATGAGAAAAATCTCTGTGATTGCAGCTTAGGGAGCTCATAGAGTCCTAGAAAGTTACTGAGGAAAGGAGGGAGGGAAGTGTTTTGAGTCAGGGACAGGAACAGAGCTGGAATCTTTATCACGAGTGGTACCAGGAGCTGGCAGGCTGTACTGGAGTGGGAGGTGGGGAGTGAGTGGTGGGTCTGGGTGGGGCCTAGGCAGGGCTTGCAGACTGGGATGGACTATAAGCCCAGGGCTACAAGATTTTCCTTTGACTTTTTTTTTAGAGGGGGATGGAGTCTTACTCTGTCATCCAGACTGGAGTGCAGTGGCCTGATCTCTGCTCACTCCTATCTCTGCCTCCCAGGTTCAAGCTATTCTCCTGCCTCAGCCTCCCGAGTAGCTGGGATTACAGGCATGCACCACCACACCCAGCTAACTTTTATTTTCAGTAGAGACAGGGTTTCACCATGTTGCCAGGCTGGTCTTGAACTCCTGACCTCAGGTGATTCACCCACCTCGGCCTCCCAAAGTGCTGGGATTACAGATGTAAGCCACTGTGCCTGCCCCCGCCTCCACTTTTTTTTTTTTTTT
>PVKP010019031.1:28780-43320 GCA_004027715.1 Plecturocebus donacophilus | reverse complement strand
ACCAGTTTATTAACATGTGCCTTTCATGTATACACAGGAGCCACCCAGGAAATGAGTCATTTTCATAGTGATGGCTTTGAATTCCAGCTTATATAGCATCTTCAACAAAGAACAGTAGATTTTTAGAGACGTGACAAGACAAAGGAAGTGGATTTTGAATCTCTAGGGGCAGCAATTGTGGGAAGGCAAGTGAGATGGAGGCTGATCAGAAAGCTTGCTCATGTAGATTCCTCTGGTGCCATCTTCAGGTCACTGAGGGTCTAACATTGTCTTCAGTGGGAGACTGTGCTTTCTGGAAGAAGGGGGTGGGGGTGGGGATGGGATCCCATTTGTCTTTGTAAATTTATGTCCCCTTTTAGGCAAATAGAGAAAGGGCAAAGATCTTTCCTGCATCTGCTTTGTCTTGCCTTCAGCTCAACAATCCTTACCCCAGAGAGGCTTATTTGGGGTGGCAAATTCTGGTCTCCCACATAAGGAAAGGCTTTGCCTCCACTGGGTCTCTCAAAGTATTTGCACTTATGTCAGTTTTGCATTTGAAATGGAAATGTTACCTCTGAATGTGGTAAGAGAGTGAAGTTAGGCCTCTGTAAACCAGGAATTGCTTAGAATGAGTCACAAACCATCTTAAACATGTAGGAAATTATGAACTCATTTATAAAATAGCTTTTTTCTTCTTAAATCAGTTTTATTGAGCTATAATTTTCATACAATAAAATGTATCCATTTTTAGTATGCAATTGGTCATATTTTTGTTGTTGTTGTTGTTTTGAGACAGGGTCTCACTCTGTTGCCCAGACTGGAGTGCAATGGCATGAACACAGCTCACTGCAGCCTCAACCTCCCTGGGCTCAGGTGATCCTCCCGTCTCAACATCCAGAGTAGCTAGGGACCAGAGGCATGTGCCAACATGCTCCGCTAACTTTTGTATTTTTTCTAGAGATGGGGTTTCACCATATTGTCCAGGCTGGCCTGGAGCTCCTGGGCTCAAGCAATCCGCCTGCCCTGGCTTCCCAAAGTGCTGAGATTATAGGCATGAGCCACTGCATCTGGCCCAGTTGATGAGTTTTGACAAATGTTTACCTTCATCAAGATACAGAACATTTCCATCACCCTAGAACCCTCATCAAGATACAGAACACTGATATCAACCCAGAAAGTTCCCTCATGTCCTTTGGTAGTTCATCCTTATCAGACTGGCTCTACAGTATAGATTCGCCTTCCTTGATCGTCTCATTTGCTGCCTCTCCTAGGGATAGGAGGAGAACAAACCAAGGTCCTTGTGGTCATGGACTTCCAAGCTAGTGCTGGGGGTGTAAGCACTTCAGCTAACTCATCTTCGCTACTGGAAAATGAGACTCTGGATAATGAGACTCTGTTTGGACCTTTAGAGGATATCCCACGTGGGGGCTTCCTACTTCCCCCAAACTAAGGCCTCTGCAGCCTGTGTCTCTAATCCTTCCCTTAGAATAGCTCACTCTCCCACCAGGTGAGGAAGTTCCTGCTGTGCCTGGCTGCAGCTAAACGTTAAGGGGAGTCTTCCTCTGTTCTTTTTTTTTTTTTTCTTCCTGCTACAGCATGGGGTGCCAGCCCTGGAGCTCTGAGTGAATGACAGTGAGCAATAGAGTTCTGAGTGCTTCAGATTCCTTTGTTCTCTTTCTCTAGATAGCAGTAGTTTGTTTTAGAAAGAACATCCAGTGCACAAGAATTATTTATGGCCTGGCACAGTGGCTCATGCCTGTAATCCCAGCACTTTAGGAGGCCAAGGCAGGCAGATTGTTTGAGGTCAAGAGTTCAAGACCAGCCTCAGCAACATGACGAAACTCTGTCTCTACCAAAAAAAAAGAAAAAAAAAATTAGCCCACCGTGATGGCATGCACCTGTAGTCCTAGCTATTTGGGAGGCTGAGGTGGGAGGATTGCTTGAGTTTAGGAAGTTGAGTCTGCAGTAAGCTGAGATCCACCACAGCACTCCAGCCTGAGTGACAGAGACCCTGTCTCAAAAAAACAAACAAAAAATCACAAAGAATTATTTACTTATTTTTCTGAAGAGCAATAGAAAATGTATACTTAGTGGGAAAAATAATGGTAGAATAAGATGGCAAAATTGAATGCAAAACTAGTTGATGTCTGTCAATTGAGAAAAATGGTAAGACAAGTCTCAATCATTTTAGGAAGTTTATTTGCCAAAGTTAATGATGTGTTCATGACACAGCCTCAGGAAGTCCCGAGAACATGTGCCAAAGGTGGTCAGGGCACAGCTTGGTTTTATACATTTTAGGGAGACATGAACCATCAATCAATATATGTAAGAAGTGCATTGGTTCCATCCAGAAAGGTGGGGACAACTGGAAGCAGGGAGGGGTCTTCCAGGTCACAGGTAAGTGAGAGACAAATGATTGCATTCTTTTGAGTTTCTGATAAGCCTTTCTAAAGGAGGCAATCAGAATATGCATCTGTCTCAGAGAGCAGAGGGATGACTGAAGAGAATGGGAGGCAGATTTGCCCTGCGCAGTTTCCAGCTTCAAGGGGCCCAAGACATTTTCCTTTCACTTTTCCTAGAGGGCAATAAAACCAGTTTCTTTCACTGGACATATGTCATGTGCATCTCTGACAACATTTATTGGCAATTGTATTAGGGTTCAACAGAGAAACAGAGCAATGGGATGTGTGTACACACACACACACACACACACACACACACACACACACACACAAAGAGATTGATTGATTGATTAAAAGGATTGACTCATGATTATGAAGGCAAAGAAGTCCAGACCCAGAAGAGCTGATGGCATAACTTCCAGCCTGAATCTGAGTCTGAAGGCAGAACACCAATGTTCCAGCTCAAAGACAGGCAGAGAGAGAAAGAGAGAGAGAGAGAGAGAGAGAGAGAGAGAAAGAGAGAGAGAATTCTTCTTACTTAGCCTTTTATTCTATTCAGGCATTTAATGGATTGGATGAGGCCCACGCACGCTAGGAGGGCCATCTGCTTTACTCAGTCTATGGATTCAAGTATTAATCTCCTAGAAACACCCTCACAGCCAGAAATAATGTCTAGTCAAATATCTGAGCACCCCATGGCTTAGTCAGGTTAACACATAAAATCAATCATCACAACAACTTATCAAATTGTCTACAAATGAACATGTGCTCTTAGAGTCTAGGTCCCAATCAGTTGTAAGCCAACCAAAAGTTTCATTTCCCCAGGGTGTTAATTGGCCCTGAGATGATTGTTAGGACAATGCTCAAGGAGACTCAGAGAGGACTTTTAGTCATCATTTTGTCTAACATCCAAGTTCTACATAAATTTTCTTGATATGATTGACCAAACTCCTGCAAAATAATAGCCAAACCGTCTTAGACCAAAAGGACAGGTGGCTCTTTCGTGGCTGGTTGAGTGGTTGCAACAGATGGCACCACTGCTATGTAAGTTCTCTCTGTTCCCAGATTTCTCAGTAACCTGGAAAGGCGATGTTGGTGATATCGCAGAACTATCTGCCAAACTAGTATTTTGATGAATGAGTTATTTTTGGTATTCCCTTTTCGGTGTCTTTCTGGAATAGGAAGGATTATTTATTCGGAATGTTTGGCTTTCCCAGAAGGGGCTCTCAGAGTAAAAACACTGATTCGTTTTCCTTAAGCAACTTTAAACTGTGTGTTTTGACCATTAGCGACTTTACTCGCAGAAAGACATCTGAGCAAAAGAAAGGAAACAGGTGGGGTCCTAGATCACATCAATCCCTACACCAAAGGCCTGGAAGAACACCTGCGCTAGCTCTGAAGGGCCTATGCCAGCAGGAGCACTGAAATACTGATCAAGAGCTCAGCAGCCACCGAGGTTTCATGAATACACCTTGGAGTCACACGGGTGCAGTGGAAGGAAGGGCCCTTCCCTCTCACTGGGCAGCAGGAGGCTGGACTTCTCCTATCGGCCTGCTACTTTCTTGCTGTGTGGCCTTAATGTCAGAATTACACATTCTTTGGATTTCCTTATAAAGGATCCAAAAAGAAAGAGAGAGAAAGAGAGAAAGTGAGGGAGAGAGGAGGAAGATAATTAGTTCTGCTGTACTTGCCTCACTGGGTGGTTATAAGGACCGATTCAATTCAGAATTTATTGAGTTGTTGTGTGCCAAGCACAGTGATGAATGGGGTAAAAGAATGCTTGTAAAAGGGCTTTGCAAATCAAGACAAGGTATAATTAGCGATCACACTATTGATCCCGTTGAGATCCAAGACCCATGAAACCAAGCCTATAGGCTGGCCTCAAGGGGGCTGTAGCGACCAGGGTGGGCATGGGGTGGGGGGAGGTGGGGGGGGTGGAAGTCTTAGTAGAGGGGTAGGGGGGCAGTCCCTTAGGCAGAAGGTGGGGGAAAAGACTTAACCCAGGAATATAAAATAATCTTGCCACTGCTAGGACTGCAAACAAGCTCAGGCAACGCTGTGGGTGGCAGGCAGCCAGCTAATTAGAGTTTTGTGAAAAGAAAGGAATTAAGAATGAAATTGGCCCCCGCTGGTATCCTGAGAGCCAGTGAGCCAGCCCAGGGTCCACAGTGCAGACTGAATCCTCGTCTGCCGCAGTGGTTCTTTACTTTCTCCCGCAGAGCCACAGACGTGGATTTTGGCTAAAAATATTTTTCCCCCTCAAATTACATAGCAACCACAAAACGACTTTCTGAGTAGTCCTTCTCACATGCTGGGCTTCTCTCCCTGAACTCCAAGGAGCAGCTGGACCCCTCACAACCCCAGTCCCTAGACTTAATGCCTTGCATCTCCAGCCTGGATCCTGGAAGGGTCAGATAGGAAAGTCCTGGACCACATGAAGAGGCTGGGAAAGGGCCTGAAATCATTTCACCAGCTGGTGCCAGGACTCCGCTTTCCAGACAGAGGGAGCCCAGCAGCTCCTCTCCCAGGGCTGGTTATCAGCCCCTGAGGATGAGGTATTAAGGTCTGAGTGTTGGGTAGAGGACAGGAGCTCCAGAATCACCCCAAGGTGGTGTGGAAGAGGCTTCCAGCAGGACTCGCAGTGTTTTGTGAGAGGAAAATAAAAACGTGGGACCCCAATTGGCTATGTCAGAGGCATTCGAACCAGGGCGACTCCATCTTAAATAGAGGCTGAGGCTGAGACCTACTGGGCTGCATTCCCAGGAGGTTAGGCATTCTTAGTCACAGGATGAGATGGGAGGTTGGCACAAGGTACAGGCCACAAAGACCTTGCTATAAAAGGATGTGGTTAAAAAAAAGCCAGCCAAAACCTACCAAAACCAAGATGGCGACAAGAGTGACCTCTGTTCATCCTCACTGCTCATTGTAAGCCAATTGTAATGCATTCTCATGTAAAAGACACTCGCACCAGGGCCACTGTCAGAGGTGTTCGAACCAGAGCAAGTCTGTCTTGAATAGGAGCTAGGTAAACTGAGGCTGAGACCTACTGGGCTGCATTTTCCAGATGGTTAAGGGATTCTAAGTCACAGAATGACATACGAGGTCAGCACAAGTCAAAAAGACCTTGCTGATAAAACAGGTTGCAGTAAAGGAGCCAACCAAAACCCACCAGAACCAAGATGGTGATGAGATGGCCTCTGGTCATCCTCACTGCTGCATTCCCACCAGCGCCAGTTTACAAATGCCATGGCAACGTCAGGGAGTTACCATTTATAATCATAAAAGGGGAGGCATAAATAATCCACCCCTTGTTCAGTATGTCATCACGAAATAACCATAAAAATGGGCAACCAGCAGCCCTCGGGGCTGTTCTATGAAGTCTCGCTCCGTCACCCAGGCTGGAGTGCAGTGGTGCCATCTTGGCTCACTGTAACCTCTGCTTCCCGGGTTCAAACGATTCTCGTGGCTCCAGCTCCTGAGTAGCTGGGATTACAGGAGTGTGCCACCACGCCTGGCTAACTTTTCTATTTTTGGTAGAGACAGGGTTGGCCAGGCTGGTCTCAAACTCCTGACCTCAAGTGATCTGCCCACCTTGGCCTCCCAAAGTCCTGGGATTACAGGCGTGAGCCACCAATGCCTGGCTGGAGTAGCCATTCTTTTATTCCTTTACTTTCTTAACAAATGTACTTTCACTTTATGGACTTGCCTTGAATTCTTTCTTGTGCGAGATCTAAGAACGCTCTTGTGGGGTCTGGCTCGAACCTCTTTCCTGTAACACCGTGACAGTTTACAAATGCCATGGCAATATCAGGAAGTTACCTTGTATGGTCCAAAAGGGGAGGATCCCTCAGTTCTGGGAATTGCTGGTCCCTTTCCTGGAAAAGTCATGAATAATCCATCTTTTGTTTAGCATATAATCAAAAAATCACTAAGCACAAGCAGCTGAGCAGCCCATGCCACTGCTCTGCCTATGGAGTAGCCATTCTTTTTTTTTTTGAGATGGAGTCTCACTCTGTTGTGATCTTGGCTTACTGCAACCTTGCCTCGTGGGTTCAAGCAATTTTCTGCCTCAGCCTCCTGAGTACCTGGGATTACAGGCACCCGCCCCCAGCTAGTTTTTTTTTGTATTTTTAGTAGAGATGGGGTTTCACCATCTTGACCAGGCTGGTCTTGAACTCATGGCCTTGTGATCCACCAGCCTCGGCCTCCCAAAGTGCTGGGATTATAGACCTGAGCCACTGCACCCGGCTGGAGTAGCCGTTCTTTATTGATTTACTTACTTACTTTTTTTTTTTTTTGAGACAGAGTCTCACTCTGTCTTTGAGGCTAGAGTGCAGTGGCACAATCTCGACTCACTGCAACCTCCGACTCCCAGGTTCAAGCGATTCTGCTGCCTCAATCTCAATCCCAAGTAGCTGGGACTACAGGCGCACGCCACCACACTCTTCTGTATTTTGTATTTTTAGTAGAGACAGGGTTTCACCATGTTGGCCAGGTTGGTCTGGAACTCCTGATGTCAGGTGATCCACCTGCCTCGGCCTCCCAAAGTGCTGAGATTACAGGCGTGAGCCATCGTGCCAGGCCTACTCCTTTACTTTCTCAATAAATTTGCTTTCACTTTACGGACTTGCTCTGAATTCTTTCTTACGTGAGATTCAAGAACCCTCTCTTGGGGTATGGCTCGGGACCCCTTTCCGGTAACAATTATGCCAAAAGAAAAAAATTAAGCTGAAAGCTGAGTCATGCGAGAAGCTGCCTTTCTTTTTATTTCTAAGCAGATAAAAAACTGTTAAAAAAAATTCCACAGGTAGCTATTCTAAGTTCACCTTATCTTATGCAAAGTGCAGATTTACTGAGCAAAAGACAAATATATAATTGAGTATTCCCCTCCTTGCTCGCTTTCTCTCACATGTGGATTCAGTAATGTGACAATAGCCTTTCACTTTTGCCCCCAGCCTGCTTTCCTCCTTTAAATATCGAAGCCCTCAAAGTCACCTTTGGAGAAAGGCACAGACCTATCTCCTGGGCACCCGTCCTTAACCTCGGCAAAATAAACTTCTAAATTGATTCAGACCTGTCTCAGATACTTTTTGGTTTATAGTTTCTACAGTGCACCTTCCAATCCATTCTTTCCATGAGCCTGTTAGGGAGGCTCAGGAAACAATGCACTTAGTAGAGGCTGGCAAGACTGAAATACTTTGTGGGGACGTTTATTAACCACAGAATCTTGAGTTTTAACAAGTGTTTTGTTTGATTGTTTAGTTTTTTAGTTGTTTGTTTTCTTGAGACAGGTTCTCACTCTGTCACCCAGGCTGCAATGCAGTGGCGCCATCTCAGCTCACTGCGGCCTCGACTTCACAAGCTCAGGTGATCCTCACACCTAAGCCTCCCAAGTAGCTGGGATTGCAGGTGCATACCATCACGCCTGGCTCATATCTTGTATGTTTAGTAGAGACAGGGTTTTACCATGTTAACTAGGCTGGTCTCAAACTCCTGGTCTCAAATGATCAGCCTACCTTGGCCTCCTCAAATCCTGGGATTTACAGGCATGAGCTATCATGCCTAGTCGAGTTTTAACAATTTTTTAAATGAGGTTTTCATTTTCATTTTATTTTAAAATTGGAGATACGTCCTCAAGGTTCAAATTCAAAAGTTACAAAAGGGAATACTGTGAAAAGTTTTCCAGCCACACAGCCTTCTTCCTTGAAGGCACACACTATTCATAGTTTCTATTTAACAAGTTTTTTTTTTTTTTTTTTTTTTCCCAAAGACGGATGTGGTGGCTCATGCCTGTAATCCCAGGACTTTGGGAGGCCAAGGCAGGCGGATAACGAGGTCAGGAGTTTGAGATCAGCCTGACCAACATGTTGAAACCTGGTCTCTACTAAAAATACAAAAATTAGTTGGGCGTGGTGGCATGTGCCTGTAATCCCAGCAACTCAGGAGGCTGAGGCGGGAAAATCTCTTGAACCCGGGAGGTAGAGGTTGTTGTCAGCCGAGATCGTGCCACTGTACTCCAGCCTGGGCGGCAGAGCAAAACTCCATCTCAAAAAAAAAAACAAAAAAAAAATGGTGCTGTTCATTCAGCCTGATGTCATTGAGGAAGGTGTCCCTGGGGGAGGTGGGGATGGAGCAGGGAGAAAACGTTACTGGAAAGGGGTCCCAATCCAGACTCTAAGAGAGGGTTCTTGGATCTTGTGCAAGAAAGAACTTGAGGTGAGTCCATCAAATAAAGTGAAAGCAAGTTTATTAAGAAAGTAAAAGAATAAAGAATGGCTACTCCATAGGCAGAGCAACAGCATGGGCTGTTCGACGGAGTATACTTATAGTTATTTCTTAATCATCTGCTAAACAAGGAGTGGATTATTCATGACTTTTCCAGGAAAGGGGCAGGCAATTCCCAGAACCGAGAGTTCCTCCCCTTTTTAGATCATATAGGGTAACTTCCTGATGTTGCCATGGCATTTGTAAACTGTCCTGGTGCCTGTGGGAAAGTCTTTCAGCAGCTACTGCATTATAATTAGAGTATGCTGAGCAGCGAGGATGAGCAGAGGTCACTTTCATCATTGTCTTGGTTTTGGCTGGCTTCCATACCGCATCCTGTTATCCAAGGTCTTTGTGACCTGTATCTGATACCGACCTCCTATCTCATCCTGTGACTAAGAATGCAGCCCTTTTGGGAATGCAGCCCAGTAGGTCTCAGCCTTATTTTACCTAGTCTCTATTCAAGATGGAGTCACTCTGGTTCAAACGGGTCTGACAAAAAGCACAGTTGTTATGGTTACTTCCAGCCACCATATTGGGAACGCTGCACCCCTTCTCTCTCCTCAGATGCGTGTCCAGCCCCAAGCCAAGTCATCTCTGGTCTGGCTGCCCTGACCGGGCAGGCCTAAATGCCCAGGGCTACTCTGCACTTTTCTATTCCCTGGCTGCTGAGCCCACATGGTTCACAGTGTGATACTGCTTCTCCCAGGGACATCTAGGGCTGCACAAATGCTGTAGCATTATATGCCAGCTTGCTGGAGCGGACAGCTAAGTGGGTTTAGAGATGATGAGGAGGACAGCATCTTTGAGTTTGACACAGCTATCTAGAGAATCTCACAGGAAAGACAGTCAGTCTGCTGAAGAGGAAGAGACCATGCCCCCAAAAGCAGACTGTTGGTAATGTTTTTTCCTCCTCAATGCAGACTTAACTAATAGTAGCTACTAAATTCAGACATTGTCATATATAAAATCACCTCTCTTCATTCTTGAAATGATCTTGTCAGGTAGGTGCTAGTGTTCACATTCTCTAGTTGAGGAAATTTTGGCCCAGAAAAGTCAGATTGCTTGTCTGATCACACAGCTAGTATTACAGCTGCATCGCAGCAATTCTGAGATCTTCTTTAGTCTGGGGACATGTGTTTCCCAAAAATGAGGGCAGGCTGGGCTTAATATACTGGCAGGGTAAGAGGAGCTGTCCTTCTACCCATTGAAAGTTCGAGAATTTGAATCTGTAAAACAAACTGACGATAGACGGATTAACAGGAGAAAAGGTAAACAAATGTATTAACACACAAGTGAGCGGGAACCATACAAACTATAAAACTGAAAGGAGGGCCAGAGGGTTCGAGCTTAAATACCCTCTTCACAGGAGAGGGGGAAGTGGAGGATGTAGGCAATTTTAGACAAAGAGTAAATGATTTTTAGGGGAGATTAATAGGCCTGAAAAACAATTACCTGAAAGGAAGTTCCTCTGGGCTCTGGGGGAGGTGGTGACAAGTTATGAGAAGGTAAACGGTGGAACTGCACTGTGAAGCAAGGTTGTCTTGTTATGCAGATGTAGTCAGCCCTCCATATCTGCAGAGGATTGGCTCCAGGACCCCCGCAGATACCAAAATCACTGGATGCTCAGGTCCCTGGCATAAAATGGCCCTCTGAATCTGTGGGTTCAGCGTCCTCGGATTGCACCAGCTGTGGATGGAAACTATGTACAGTTGACCCTCTGTATCTGCGGTTTTGGATCTGTGGTTGTGGAATCTGTAAATGTGGCACCTGTGGCTACGGAGAGCCAGCTGTAAAATCTCTTAGGTAACATTTCTCAGAATAGCAAAAAAAATCTGTCCGGTTGAGTGTGGAGGTGAACTTTAGCTTCTTCTTTGGTGATTAATCTCTGGTTAATGAGATTTCAGACAGGAGATTGAAGGCAACTGTGCTTCTTTTGGAAGATCTTCCCTCGGTTAGGTAAGGGAACTTCAGAGAGAGCCCTCCTTGTGCTTGTGGGGAGACACACGGAAGATCAGAGACCTTGATTCTGGGGCAGCTTCTAAGGCCTTCCAACCTTTTAAATTCAAAGTGCTCAGCGTGCCAAAGCACCACGCTTTGGGCTATCATTTTCTGAGCCCCAACAATACATATTCCTGTACACAAATATCACGGACCCTCTACAAACTCCTTGACACAATGGTGGGTGAGTGCCTGATGCCCTTTTCTGTGGGTTTGCTCCTGGAACAGTCTTAGATGAGGGGCCAAGCCACCCAGCAGCAGTGATGCCCTCAAACTGGTTCTCTGCCGCCTCTCAAGGAGCAGCAAACCAGTGACTGTGACACAGCTGGACTAGGACTGAGCCTTAGCACCCTCCTCTGTAAACCAGAGGCCTAAGGAAGGAACACTGATGTTTGTCATTTTGGGTTGCATGGTAACTAATCCTATTTCCGAATGGCATTCGGGCTTATGTAGGGGCATTTACACCTGTTTCCCACTATGAGTGCTAAAGGGGTTAGATCGCCCCTTTTCCCAGCCTGGCACAATCAGGGGTGGACCTTATGAACTAGACTCAGCCAACGAGATGTCCTCTTGTGGGAACCGGGGTTTTGAATGAGTGGGCTGAGGACAAGCCTTATTACCCTGGCAGCAGGTTCAGTGGACAGTACTTGTGTCATAGTATAAATAAAAAAAGTTAAAAATACGATTCATACAAAATAGAATGAACATGAGCCACAGAGTTTATTCAATTCATTAATCAATGAGGAAATCAGTAAGATGGAAAGCTGGTTCTAAGAGCATCTGAAGAATTGGGAAAGACACACCAAAATAAATGTTTTAAGTTATATACAAGCCTGGTTAATGTTCTATAGGGTAATAAAGCCATAGGCTACTTTCTATTCGGTTTATGACATTAATATCATCCCAAGAATTAGAGCTAGGATTCCTCATCCTGCTTCTACAGAGGATGTAAGATCAGTGTGATTTTGGCACTCTCTCTTTTGGTGCTGATTTTTCGGAAAGTCACATGTGGCTCCAGGTACTATCTTTCTTGCAAGATGTCACGGGCATCTAAAAACCTGCCTGGGAATTTTTCTGTGCTCATGGATGGGTGTTACATGTCATGAGATCAAGAACCCAAAAGCAGAGGATGAGATTGCCACATAAGACCTCTCGGAACTCAAGGCTTCATAATTGGAACATAGCAACATTTGCTGTGTTGTTTTCCCATGTCTCTAGATGACCAGATGCTTATTATAGAATGCTGGTTGTTATGGTGATGAGAGGTGGGGGAAACCAGGCCGCTTGCACACTGTGAATGAAGGTTTAATTTATGTCCTCCTTTATCACAGGTCATCTTCTTGCCTGGGATGAAGTGTTGCATAGTTTGAATCCACAGTGCTTGCAGACATCATGGGTGAATGAAATTTTCCAAGATTCTGGAAGCCTATTGTGATTTGTGCTCTCTACATTTTCCTGAGGTCCCAGGGATGCCATGACTACTAAGCTCTATGGTAGGAGTTGGGGTAGGAGGTGGGTAGAGGTGACTAATGACCGGTGTGCCAAGGTCTTTCCTCCTTTGAGATTCCAGTCAATTCCAGGCATCGAGCTGTGGTTAAAAGAACCTCAGATGGCATAAAAATAATACAATGGACTTTGGGAACTTGGGGAGAAGAGTGGGGTGGGGGCGAGGAGTAAAAGACTACAAATAGGGTGCAGTGTACACTGCTTCGGTGATGGGTGCACCAAAATCTCACAAATCACCACTAAAGAACTTATGTAACCAAATACCACCTTGTACCTCAATAACTCATGGAAAAATAAAATAATTTTTAAAAAGATTTAAATATAACCTCCTTAGGCCTTTCCTGACCACTCAATCTAAGATAGCCACCGAGTTATTCTCTGTGTCATTCAGTTTTAATTCCTTAATTAGCTCATGCTATTTACTCTGTAATTGTTTGTTCCCCACCTCACATATAAAGCACATCAGAGCAGGAACCTTATCTTGCTCATCACTCTATCCTAGAGTGCTCAATAAGTATTGGTTGATTGAAGTACCATCTTCTGATGCAGTCACATGAGGGAAATAAGAAAAAGTAGAAACAGGAAATGAAGAAAATTCAGAAACAATTTAAGACCCTATTGTGTGCAAAAATGAAGTGGAAAGAAGGGGCAAGAAAATGTATATAAAGGGGTTAAAAGAAGGAGAAAGGGAAATAAATTACTGTTGTATTTTGAAAAAACTCTTAATTAGAGGGAAAGGAACTAACTTTATTGACCTCCCTCTATGTAGGAAACCTAAATTGGCAGATAATGTGGGGCTTTTTTTTTTTTTTGAAAGATTTTATTTCAATTTAGAGTCATCACCAAAATTACTATCCTCATTTTCAACCTTTTCCTAGGAAGAAAAGAAAGTGAGCTCTTTTATTCTGTGGAAAGAAAAACAAAAGCCTATTTGTTTTCATCAAGTGAAATTGTCAAGGATGACTGACAGTGCCATTCACTGAGAAAGAATGCTAGAAGAAGTATTTTGCAGGGAAATCATGAGTTTCATTTTTAACAGGTTAAAATTTAGATATTTTGAAATATTCAAGTAGAGGTGTTGACAAGATAATGGGATCCATCACTCAGAAGAGAGATTTGAGCTAGAGAGCTAAATCTCTGATGTATGGATGATAATTGAAGTCATAGGCATGGGTGTGAGTGTCGAGAGAGGAAGAACAGCATGTGAAAAAAATGGGATTTCATGGATGTAGCTTAAGGAGCTCCAATATTTAAGGT
Organism: Plecturocebus donacophilus; assembly: GCA_004027715.1. Lineage (NCBI taxonomy): Eukaryota > Metazoa > Chordata > Mammalia > Primates > Pitheciidae > Plecturocebus > Plecturocebus donacophilus. The sequence goes on along the minus strand of PVKP010019031.1, from coordinate 29,911 downwards.
TTAGGTGGTAGGAGACAAACCTTTGAAAGAGACTGAGAAGGAATGGTCAGGAGAATATGGTTTTATGAAAACCAAAGGAATATAATGTTTCAGGGAGAAGAATGGTCAGCAGTGTTGAATGCTGCTGAGACACCAGAGAAAATGAGAATTGAAAATTTTGTTACCTTTAGTGACATTGAAGTCTTTGACCTCAGTGAAAGTAATTTCAGCAGACTGGAGATGGAATCTGAGTCATTCTAACATCCACAGTACCTTTCCATAGAGTAGGCATTCAGTATGTTTTTTTTTTCATTTGCTTTACCATGAAATGGTAATTATGCAGAAGAATGTATAATGTATATGTAGTATTTGAAGAATAAAATGAACAACATTTATGTATAACCTCTTAGGAAACAGAACTTTAGAAGACACCTGCATGCCCCTTCCTGTTTGCATCTACCTTCTTCATTTGCCCAGATGGACCACTTTTACTTTGTCCTAAGTGTTCCCTTGCCTTTTGTTTATAGTTTTACCACATATGAGTGATTCCCTAAACAATATACTGTGATTTTTACAATATACTTTTTTAGTTTTAACTGGTTTTGAATTCTGTATACATGGAATTGTACTGTATTCATTCTGGAAAAAAAAAAAAAAAAGAAGAACCTCAGATGAATCAAGAATAGCGAAGTGCTGTAACTGTTGAAGCTGAGTGATGGATAGATTAGTGTTCATTTGACTCTTTTCTCTCCTTTCGTGTATGTTAGAAGATTTCCATACTCAAATGTGAAACAGTTTTTGAAAGATTGAGAGGTTTTTAAAAGTTTTATTATTACTTTAAATTTTAAAAAGTTTTTTCGAGACAGGGTCTCAGTCTGTTGCCCAGGCTGGAGTGCAGTGATATGATCTCGACTCACTGCAACCTGCTTCCAGCCCAGGCTTCCCCTAGCCTCAGCCTCCCGAGTAGCTGGGACTACAGGCTGCACCACCACAACTAGCTTGTATTTTTTGTAGAGAGGGGTTTCACCATGTTGCCCAGGCTGGTCTTGAACTCCTGACTCAAGTGAGCCACCCATCTCAGTCTCCCGAAGTGCTGGGATCACAGACAGGCATGAGCCACCATGCCCAGCTGGAAAGGTTTTTTTTTTTTTT
>PVKP010019031.1:0-28680 GCA_004027715.1 Plecturocebus donacophilus | reverse complement strand
CCCTCACTGCTTGGCTATGAGAGTTCCGGGTCTGCAATTGAGTCCATCATCTGCATCCCAGGACTTTGCTTTAGGCCAATGCCAGGAGACACTTAGAGGTTTAATATGAAATTGATCCTCTGGTCTCTGAGGAGTGGTCTGTGATTTAGCATTTGCAGTTTTGGTGGGTGGCACAGAGCCCCTGAGGCACCGGGTTGCTCTGGATCTGGTGCAAGTAGCTTTTACATGCTTCAGCCCTTGCCCTAAGAGTGCCTGGGATAGTTTCAGATGAGAAAAGAAATCCTAAATGGGCACCTCCGCAGGATCCCCTTTCTGAAGAAAGTTGTCCAAAGATGGGAAGCTCCTTGGAAATGCCTGGACTTCAGTCCAGAGAAGATCCTGATTCTGCTGGGGCCCTGGAATTTTCCCTTTTTTAAAAAAAAATTTTTTTATGTGCCTCTTCACCACATGCTGGGGTGGTTGCCAGTGACCCTCCCCACTCCCTGCTTTGCATATGGAATCTGGCAGCTGCTGGGGTAGTAGGTGCTGTTGATGAACCTGCTGGTAAACTCTCAGTCTGTAGTGGGATCTCTGCTCTATGCATGTCTGCTCTGAGGGTGGGATCAGCAGAAGACAGTCTCATCATCCCAAATGTAAGCTTGAAATCTGCTATTAAGGAAGTTGGGTGCAATACATGATGGTTAAAGAGGCTTTCATGGGAAACCCCAATAATTTTTACTAGCAATACTGTGTCCTTGGGAAATGCAAGTCCAAAATTTGCCTTTTATGTAAGAAACCCAGGTAATTTGGACACAGGTTTGAGAAACGACACTAAGAGACCCCAGGCCAGAGAATGGGATGCCAGCTGGTGTAGGGCAGAAAACATCCAGAAACTGTTCTTTCCCACTGAGGCCAGAAGGACAAATACTGCACTCAAATAAGCCTTGAATCTCCACAAACTCAGGCCCTGCTCAGTGCTGAGTCAAATAAAGGTTAACTCAGTGATCTGATGAAAGCTCTCATGTGGGTAAACAGTCCTAATTAGCTTGTTCATTGTCCAGCGAGCTCACTTGGGTCTCATTGGTAACCATGGCTTTTTTTGATCATTCATAGACTTTCAGTGACAAATTGTACTTTGGGGTTAGTTAATGCCCATAAAATAATAAAGCAAAGCAAAATGAAATATCACCATGTTACAGCAAGACTCAAGTCGTTTTATGACGTTTTGATGAACTATGTTTATATTAAATGAAGGCCCTCATTTGAAGCCAGCCAAAAAATGCTCATTTTCATGTTTAAAATTTTAATTTTTTATGTTTATTTATTTCAGACAGAGTTTCTCTGTCGCCCAGGCTGGAGTGCAGTGGCATGATCTTGGCTCTCTGCAGCCTCTGCCTCCCGGGTTCAAGCGATTCTCCTGCTTCAGCCTACCGGGTAGTTGAGATTAGAGGCTCTGGCACCACGCTGGGCTAATGTATATATATATATATATATATATATATTTAGTAGAGATGAGGTTTCACCATGTTGGCCAGGCTGGTCTCGAACTCCTGACCCTCAAGTGATTTGCCCACCTGGGCCTCCAAAAAGTGTTGGGATTACAGGTGTGAGCCACTGCGCCCAGCCTGAAAAGATTTTTAAATGCTGAATGACACTGTCTTTTAGTGGAATCATCTCACAAGTACATAAAAAACAGTATAAAACTATCAAAAACACACAGTGACATTTAGAGTGGTCCCTAATCAGCTTAGGAAAGTGAGATGAGGGGGCAAATCTCTTTAGAGCCTCTTCAAGTTGATAAGGCAGGCAACTGAGAAAAAAATTAGTTATATGAAAACATGTTTGAATAAGGGGAATTTATACATCTAAGCAAATATAATTTTTACATTATGCTGGAAACAAATGCTGCATGTTTTGGAAGGATTTACAATCACATCTAAATATAAACAAACAAACACATGAGAAACAGGGCTTGAAGCAAACACGCCAAGTTGCCTACCCATTTCTCTTCATTTCTTCTCTCATTCCCCTCTTACAATCTGCCTTTATGTTGCCAGAGTCTCCAATGTATCTAGCTAACTTTCCAGTTGTCCTTAAAGATAGAGGCGAGGTGTCATTCAAAGTTATTGAGTGGGGCTTAAAGACCATTCTTTTTTTTTTTTTTTTGAGACAAGATCTCATCTCACTCTGTCAGCCAGGCTGGAGTGCAATGGCACAATCATGGCTCACTGCAGTCTCAACCTCTCTGGGCTCAGGTGATACTCCCACCTCAGTCTCTGAGTAGGTGTGACTACATGTGTGCACCATCATGCCCTCTTAATTTTTTAATTTTTTGTAGACATAGGATTTCACCATGTTGCTCAGGCTGGTCTTGAACTGCCGGGCTCAAGAGATTTACCTGCCTTGGCTCCCAAATTGTTGGGATTACAGGAGTGAGCCACTGTGCCTGGACTATAAGAAAAACTTTTAATGGAGATAGCTTCATTTGAAAAGTAGGTGCCCTTTGGCCCCACTTCTCTTCTTCCTGCCTGGAATGTTTGTTTGACAGCTGGAGCTCGGACATCAATAATGAGATCATGAGGCAATTTTGATGGTACAAGTCAGTCAGGATGGTGAAAGAGAAAGAGATAGGGGCCTAGGTTTACTGTTGAATGGCACATATGTTAAAAAAAATAGCCTCTATCTTGTTTATGTCACTACTGGTTTTTGTTGCATAAACCTGAACCTATCCATGTGCCAGGTACTATTGCAAATTCTGGAGATGGGGATGAGCAAAACATACGAACAGTTCCTGCTTCATGAAGATTGTAATTTAGATGGCAGACCAATAATATGTAAGATTAAATAAATAAAATATAGTTCGTTACATGGTAATAAGTACTAAGGAGTAAAAGTAAAACAGGGAAGATGAATATAAAGTGTGGAGGTCAAGGAAAGGCTTGACATTTTAGAGAGTGTCACCAGGGAAGCCACATAGGATTTCACTGGGACATTAAGGTCACATGTGTATAAAGACCTAGTAAGAGGAAGAGTCAGGGAGTATCTGATGGAAACACATTCCAGGTGGGGAGAACAGCAAATACAAAGGCTGTGAGGTCAGAGGGTTCAAGGATAGCCACGGGCTTGGACCGGGTGGAGCAGGATGATTGACAGAGTACCTAGCAGGAACTGTTGTGAAAAAGGTGGTGAGCCCGCACTAACAAGGGCTTGTGGACTTTAGCAAGAACTTTGGCTTCTATTCTGATTCAGATGGGAGCACAGGCAGGTTCTGGGCGGGGAAGTTGCAAGATCTGCTTCATATACAAACAGAATCCCTGTGCTACAGTCTTGAGATGAGGCTGAAGAGGGCGAAGGTGGAAGCACAGAGACTGATTTAGGAGGTAACTGCATCATCAGTGAGACAGATGTTGGTGTGAACCAAGTGAAAGCGGTGGAAGCAGGAAGAAGGGGGATTCATCATATAAGGGAGAACCCTTAAGATCCCCTGTGGACTGGATATGGGATGTGAGAGAAAGAGAGGAGTCAGAGACAATGCTAAAGCTTCTGGAAGAACGGAGCTGCCATCAACTGAGTTGGAGCAAACCTGTTTCCTGTAGCCTCCCCGCCAACGGGAGGAACAGGTTTGAGGGGAACATCAGAAGGCCAGTTGTGGATATTTCAAATTAGAGATGGCCATTAGATGTCAACTGGAAATCTTGAGCAGAGATGGATACATGGTCAGAATTCAGGACGTAGGTCCACCTTGGGAGCCAGTGGGACATGCATACTGTTTAATGTCATGGGATTGGAGAAAGTCACCAAATGAGTAAGTGTGGAGAGAAAAGAGAAGAATCTGGGCACTGAACCATGGGGCCCTCTGAAGTTTAGAGACTGGGAGAAAAGGGGGAGCCAGCCATGGAGACTGAGAAGTAGAAACCAGAGGGGAAGGAGGAAAACCAGCAAATCTGAGATCGTGGTGGCCAAGAGAAGGAAACTCTCATGGAGGAGAGAGTGAGAGTTGGTGTCCAATACTGTGTCAAGTAAGATAAAGACTGAAAATTAAATATGAGGACTCAATAAAACTGTTCATATAAACATTTTAGAAGAGCTCTTGGTACATAGTAATCATTCAATACATGGAAGGTAGCATTACACACACACACACACACACACACACACACACACACACTTATTAGATTAGCCCTGCTCAATCACATTTTCTGTCATGATGGAGATGTTCTATATTTGTTCTGTCCAATACAGTAGCCACTTAGCTACATATAGATACTGAAAGCTTGAACACGTGGCTAGTGAAACTGAGAAACTACATTTTTTTTAGAAGGGTGAAGAATTGTATTTTATTGAAACTCAGCTCAAAAAAAGAAATAAGATGCTGTAGTGTGCAATATATTCACACAAAGCACCCTCAGGTGCACATTCAAGTAAGAACTCCTTATTCCTTCTCCTAGTTCTCCTACCCTGGGACTTTAGTCTCTTTCATTTACAATCATGCACACTTAATTTGAAAAAGGAAGCCCAGTATATTTTGATGTATTCATCAGCACCAAATTTAATGAAATTTTAATTAAATAAATACTAAAGTTTAAATAGCCACATGTAGCTGCTGGCTACTGTCTTGAACATGAGTAGTCTCTCTTGTCTAAATAGACCTATTCTGTCTATAGACCAATTTACAAACGTTCTTTTTTTTAGATGATCAGCCTAATAAGTATGAGTTTTAGCCAGCTTATAAAGGCATAGTACAGAAGGCCCTTTGATAGAGTTTAAAAATTGTGTGCATAGGAGTGGAAAGTCCGACTGAACAAGCAGAGGCTAACACCCTGAAGAAAGAGGCTGATGGAGTTTAAGACACACTAGGACTCAAATCTCATTCTGTCACTTAGTTGTGAAGCCCCAGACAAGTTGTTAAACCTCTCAGAGACGGCCTCATCCTCTAAAAAGGCCTGGCTACTTAATTTGCCAGAGCCCAGTGCAAAATAAAAACGCTGAGTCCCTTGTTCAAAAATTATTAAGAATTTTGAGCTGGCGGCAGCAGAGATCAAGTGTGGGCCCTTCCGAGTTGCAGGCTCTGTGCAACACATAGCTTACATGACCATGAAGCTGCCTCCTAGGTTGTGAGGATGTGGACCAGGCAGTCAGAGTGCTGAAAATAGGAGAGAAAATAAAGACGAGAGTGTTCACTGATGCTGCACTGCTGCTGGCCTGGGCAGAAGGCTGGGGCGGGGAGCTCTTTCCTTACATCAGATCTTCCCTCTTTCTGAGTCCTGTAGACTACAGCTAATTTTTTCCTAGGCTTGTTTGTTGGCTGGGTCTCAAATGACCACAGTCCAGCTCTTGCAATTACCTGCTGATATGGTTTGGCTCTGTGTCCCCACCAAATCTCATCTTGAATTGTACTCCCATAATTCCCATGTGTTGTGGACGGACTTGGTGGGAGATAATTTGAATCATGGGGATGGTTTCCCCCATACTGTTCTCATGGTAGTGAATAAATCTCACGAGATCTGGTGGTTTTATCAGGGGGTTCTGCTTTTGCATCTTCCTTATCTTTCTCTTGCCACCACCATGTAAGAAGTGTCTTTTGTCTCCCGCCGTGATTCTGAGGCCTCCCCAGCCACGTAGAACTGTAAGTCCAATTAAACCTCTTTTTCTTCTCAGTCTTGGGTATGTCTTTAGCAGTAGCATGAAAATGGACTAATACAGTAACTTGGTACCAGTAGAGGGGGCACTGCTGAAAAGATACCTGAAAATGTGGAAGCGACTTTGGAACTATCAGGCAGAGGTTGAAACAGTTTGGAGGGCTTAGAAGAAGAGAGGAAAATGTGGGAAAGTTTGGAACTTCCTGGAGACTTGTTGAATGGCTTTGCCCAAAATGCTGATAGTGATATGGACAGTAAATTCCAGGTTGAGGTGGTCTCAGGTAGAGATGAGGAACTTGTTGGGAAGTGGAGCAAAGATGACTCTTGTCATGTTTTAGCAAAGAGATGGTGGCATTTTGCCCCTGCCCTAGAGATTTGTGAAATTTTGAACTTGAGATAGACGATTTAGGGTATCTGGCAGAAGAAATTTTTAAGTAGCAAAGCATTCAAGAGGTGATGTGGGTACTGTTAAAGGCATTCCATTGTTTTTTTTTTTGAGGCAGAGTCTCCCTCTGTCGCCAGGCACCAGGCTGGAGTGCAGTGGCACAATCTTGGCTCACTACAACCTCCGCCTCCTGGGTTCAAGCAATTCTCCTGCCTCAGCCTCCCGAGTAGCTGGGATTACAGGCATGCGCAACCACACCCAGCTAATTTTTGTATTTTTTTAGTAGAGATGGGGTTTCTCCATGTTGGCCAGGATGGTCTTGATCTCTTGACCTCGTGATCCACCCCCCTTGGCCTCCCAAAGTGCTGGGATTACAGGGGTTCAGTTTTAATATGGAAACAGAACATAAAAGTTTGGAAAGTTTGCAGCTTGACAATGCAATAGAAAAGAAAAACCTATTTTCTGAGGAGAAATCCAAGCCAGCTGTAGAAATTTGCATAAGTAGTGAGGAGTCAAATGTTAATCCCCAAAACAATGGGGAAAATGTCTCCAGGACATTTCAGGGATCTTCACAGCAGTCCCTCCCATCATAGGCCCAGAGGTCTAGCTTGAAAAAACGGCTTCATGGGCCAAGCCCAGAGTCTCTTAGCTGTGTGCAGTCTAGGGACTTGGTGTCCTGTGTCCCAGCCACTCCAGCTGTGGCTGAAAGGGGCCAATGTAGAGTTCAGGCCATGGCTTCAGAGGGTGTAAGCCCTAAGCTTTGGCAGCTTCCACATGGTGTTGAGTCTGCAAGTGCACAGAAGTCAAGAACTGAGGTTTGGGAACCTCCACCTAGATTTCAAAGGATGTATGGAAATGCCTGGATGTCCAGGCAGAAGTTTGCTGCAGGGGTGGGGCTCTCATGGAGAGGCTCTGCTAGAGCAGTGCAGAAGGGGAATGTGGAGTTGGAGCTCCTACACAGAGTCCATACTGAGGCACTGCCTAGTGGAGCTGTGAGAAGAGGGTCATTGTTCTCCAGACCCCAAAATGGTAGACCCACTGACAGCTTGCACCATGTGCCTAGAAAAGCCACAGACTGCAGACTCAATGCCCGCCCATGAAAGCAGCTAGGGGGAAGGCTGTACCCTGCAAAGCCACAGGGGAAGAGCTGTCCAAGACCATGGGAACTCACCTCTTGCTTCAGTGTGACCTGAATGTGAGACATGGAGTCAAAGGAGATCATTTTGGAGCTTTAAGATTTGACTGCTTAGCAAGCCTCCAGCATGCTTGGGTCTGCAGTGACCCTGGGCATTCCTATAGTGCTTGCCAGACAGTTTTGAAATGGTTTGAGGCCTTGCCCTGCTCCATGTAGAGCAAGGTTATAGAACTTTCAGACAATGAGAAAGAAAAAAAAGAAAAGAAAAAAAAAAAAAAAAAAAAAAAAAAAAAAAAAAAAAAAAAAAAAAGAAAAAGAAAAGAAAAAAAAAAGAAAAAGAAAAAGAAAAAGGAAAAAAGAAAAAAAGAAGAAAAAAGAAAAAAGAAAAAAGATGTGACTGCCCTGCTGGATTTCAGACTTGCTTGGGGCCTGTAACCCCTTTGTTTTGGCCAATTTCTCCCATTTGGAAAGGTTGCATTCACTCAATACGTGTACCTCCATTGTGTCTAGGAAGTAACTAGCTTGCTTTTGATTTTACAGACTCATAGGTGGAAGGGTCCTGCCTTGTCTCAGATGAGACTTTGGACTGTGGACTTCTGAGTTAATGCCGAAATGAGTTAAGACTTTGGGAGACTGTGGGGAAGGCATGATTGGTTTTGAAATGTGAGGACGTGAGATTTGGCGGGGCCAGGGGTGGAATGATATGGTTTGGCTGTGTCCCCACCCAGATTTCATCTTGAATTATACTCCCATAGTTCCCACATGTTGTGGGAAGGACCTGGTGGGAGATAATTTGAATCATGGGGGCAGTTCTCATGGTAGTGAATAAGTCTTATGAGACCTGTTTTTATCAGGGGTTTCTGCTTTTGCACTTCCTCATTTTTCTGTTGCCACTGCCATGTAAGAAGTGCCTTTCACTTCCCACCATGATTCTGAGGCCTCGCCAGCCATGTGGCACTGCAAGTCCAATTAAACCTCTTTTTCTTCCTGGTCTTGGGTATGTCTTTATCAGCAGGATGAAAACGCACTAATACACTTACATTAGAGGGTAGAGAAAAGGCCATGCTGGTTCAGCCCTATAACTCATGGGATCATTAGGAGGGTCTTAAGACTGAGCACAGTGACTCACACCTGTAATCCTAGCACTTTGCTGGGTGAAGGCTGGCAGGTCCCCTGAGGTCAGGAGTTTGAGACCAGCTTGGCCAACATGGTGAAGCCTCGTCTCTACTAAAAATACAAAAATTAGCCAGGGATGGTAAGGCACACCTGTAATCCCAGCTGTTCTGGAGGCTGAGGCATGAGAATTGCTTGAATCCGGGAGGTGGAGGTTGCAGTGAGCCACTGCACTCCAGCCTGGGCAATAAAGTGAGACTCTGTCTCAAGAAAAAAAAAGTTCTTAGGAAGTCAGATGCTAGGAGAGAATTGGCCAGGAGGAGAATGAGTTCCACCTTTCTTGTTTCCTCATAAGCACCTTTACAGCCAAGAAACAGCCTTGTGAACCCCCTAAACAGAACAGTGAGCTGTAGGGGTGGGTGTTGTCCTTAAGCTCCCCAGTGTTGGCTGAGGATGCCTTACTGTGGCACTGATTAGACATGATCCCAGAGACCACACGGTTATGAACGGGACTCCCCTCTTCCCTGGGGAACAGGAGTCTATGACAGGCTGGGGCTGAAGGGCAGGGCAAGGGTAAAGGAGACAGGTTTGGCAGCAGCCTGGAGGGCTATAGGTTTGCTCTGTGGCTCTAACATCAGATCCCCAGGTATCCTTGACTTGGGGGAGGAGCTGCCAACACAAAATCCAGACAGGGCATATAGGTGGGAGCAGACATGCCAATCAGGGTGAGTGACAGAGATGAACCAAAGTTGGGTTCAATATTCTGGACCTGGATGACTGCAGGAATCAAAGCATTCTAGAGTTAGAAGTGATGTTAGAAGATGTAATCTTGTGCCAGGACTAGATATTGTGCCTCAGTGTCCCTGAGGCCTTCTCCACCTCAAACTTGCAGCCTCTTGGAGGAAAGCAAAAAGAGGAAACAAACATTATCTAGGGAGCTCTGGAGTCCACCAGACTCTCTGGCAGACCCTCTCCTGACCGTGAATCCCAGGAGAACCCAGTCTCGTGGTCTGAGTAGCAGAGCACTATGTAGAGGCGCTGTGTTTGTCGCCCTGCCTCCTGCTGGTTTGTGACCTTGGGCTTGTGACTCCTTGCTGGGCCTTCTTCTCTCACCAGTAAGCTGAAGATAAGCTTTGCTGCTAGGATATTAGAAGGCGACATGAGATAAGGTTTGTAAAACACAGGGCACTTGCCTGACATCTACTTCCTCCTTGCCATCTGGAAGCCTCCAGTATAACACTTGCCTGAAGTCACTGCTGAAGTACAACGTGTCTCTGACAATTAAATGTAGCAGACATCATTTCTAGCGTACCCACTGTGTCGGGTAATGTGAGGCAGATGGACCAAGTACAAGACATGGGCCCCTACCTCTCAGAAAAGTAGCGTCTTGGCTAAGCAAAAGACATACAAGCACAAACTTGTTGAATAATGAAATGAATATAGCTACACGCAGAAGAATTATGAATCAAAAGGACTACTGGGATTTAGAAGGAGAGCTTAGCAGAGTTGGAGAGCTTCCTGGAGAAAATGTGCTCTGTGATAGACTCTGAAGTGCTGGTAAGGCTTGGAGGGTGGGCAGCTTTTGCTGTGAGTTGTCCAGGAACAATGGCATGGGTAAGATGTGGGCAGGGGTGGATTCAGAGCCCCACTGGAATAGAGTTCTGAGGTCATTGGGTGAAGTGGGCAGAGAGAGGTCTGGAGAGGTAAGAGGACCAGGCAGTGGAACAGAGGGGCCACACCACCAGCAAAAGACCAAGGATTCTGTTCTAAGGGCCAGCCAAGTCTGGAGGCACAGATTTCAGAGCAAGGGAGTCACATGATGAAAAAGCAATGGTGGAATAGAGGGGGATGCTGGATGGGAGGAGAATCTAGAACAATCAGGGTGAGTGACAGGGATGAAACAGAGTTAGGTTCAATGTTCTGGGCCTGGGTGACTGGAGGAACCAAAGCATTCTAGAACTGGAAGTGATCTTGGAAGGGGTCATCTTGTGTAGCCATTCAGAACAGATTCATGCCCTCCCTGGGTCTGCAGTGAGTTCTTCCTCTCTTAGTTCTCTCAAGAGCTGGTTGTTGGAAAGAACCTAGCACCACCCCCTCCTCTGCTATTGTCTTGCTTCCTCTCTCACCATAAGATTTCTGCACATGCTGGCTCCCCTTTGCCTTCCGCCATGAGGGGACGCAGCCTGAGGCCCTCATCAGTTGCAGATGCTGGGCTTCATGCTTCTTTTATAGTCTGCAGAACCGTAAGCCAAATAAACCTCTTATCTTCATAAATTACCCAGCGTTCTGTATTCCTTTGTAGCGATACAAATGGACTAAGACAGTACCCTCCCTGTGGGGCAGTTCGTGTAGAGAGAAAAGGCCAGAAGGCCAAAGACTGAACCTTGAGTCATGAGAGCAGGATCCAGGAGAAGGGGCAATCAGAAGTGGGATGCAGTCCAGATGTGGTCATTGTGATCAAGGACATGGTGGTGAAGGTGCCAGTGCTGTCCCAGGGCATGGGCACTTGACTCTGATCTCCCCAGCCCCAGTGCAGCATATTACAGATGGCTGCAAATTCTTTGACACCTCTTCCACTGAGATGGGGTTGGGGGAGTCTTTGCTTCCTTCACTTAGATCTGAGGAGGTTCTGTGACTGAATCCCAATAGAATAGAATGGAAGTTTAGCTAGGCCTGATGGTGCATGCCTGTAGTCCCAGTTACTATGGAGGTTGAAACAGGAAGATTGCTTTAAGCCCAGGAGTTCAAGGTTGCAGTGAGCTATGTGCCTAACACTGTACTCCAGCCTGGGTGACAGAGTGAGACCTTGACTCCTTAAAAAAAAAAAAGCCTTCTCTTCCTAGTTCTTCCTGGAGTTGGAAAAGCTGGGTTCAGAGGGCAAAAACAAAAACAAAAACAAAAAAACCAAAAAAACCAAAAAAACAAAACAAACAAACAAACAAAAAAGGAATGAAATGGAAGTAGTGTCACGCCAGTGTCCAGACCCAGCCCTGAGGGACTGGCTGTTCTGACCTTTTGAATCTGGAGCACTCAGTCTTGGAACCCAGCCACTGCGTTGTGAAGAAGCCCTGTGCAGTGGTCCAAGTGACCAGGCGTGAAAGCTCCCAGCCAGTAGCCAGCACTAACCTGCCAGCTGTGTCAGAGCCCTCTGGAAACAGGGTTTTAGTGGCGCTGCCCAAGCTGAGGCCACATGGAGAGAGATATGCAGTCCCTGCTGAGCCCTGCTCTAAGTACAGATTTGTGAGCAAAACAAATAATTGTTAACTAAATTTTGGGGTGGCTCATTACACAGCAGCATCTGGTTTTCCCGGTGGATTCAGCCCAACATGGTTGGGTCTCCTCCAAGTTCATGGCAGATGGTGGGGGCCATGGTAACCTTCCTCTCTCACTGCTCTCCCTTTACTTTTGTTCTGGTGGCTGGTGACCTGTAGGTCAACTGTGGTCAGTGTTAGGGTGGCCCTGGGCCTCTACGGCAGTTAGGTATTGGGAAAGATCACACACGGTGGGGCCCATGTTGCCCCAACAAGAACAGAACAGAACGAGCCCTGGCCTCTCGGTTACCTGTTGGCAACAGCTTCCATTCCTTCCACTGGCATACAGGTGGGGCCAAGGTGAGGTTGAAAATGAGCGGTGGTGAGACGCCAAGACTATTATTTTTATTTCTGGACAAAAACATCTGCTTCACACACTGCATGGCATCCCATGAAGAGGGAAGAGAAGCCGGGCACTCAAAGCCCGGCTTTCTGTGCCATACACAAATGAAGACAGCAGCTGCTGAGCCTGTGTTGAGCCTGATGCAGTCAATGACTGGGAAACGGGGGCCTCTACTGAACCAGGGGACAAGTAGCTGAAGCATTTAAACAGTCTGATATACTTGTTTTTTGGTACATCGGTTTATTTAAAAAAGCATAGGAAATGAATAAAATGCCACCTAGAAAGTATCTGCAATGAATAAATTATTTCCAGTGAAGCACTGCAGATGCACACACACCGGTTCTCTAACCTTTACCAAGGCTGTGTCCGGTGGGCGTGTGCTTGTCCCAGTTGACTCTTCCTTAAGACCTTTCCCTTCTGTGCAATGACCACAGCACTGGAGAGCAGTCCTGCATGTGCTGGCCTTCCCAGTAGGCATGGCAAACCAAGTGGATGGCAGTGGGCTGGCTTGCAGTAGGCTTCAACAAATGGCACTTGACTGTTTCCAGTGACCCTGAAATATTTTACATTAAGTGGCGCCTGGGCTTTAAAGAACAGCCAGGGTCCCACAGGCTGGGCCCCTTCACTGAGGCACAGCTTCAGAAAATCCTGGTCTCAGGAGCCAGTAACTTGTCAGGAGTTTTGAGCCCTCAGCTGAAGGAAAATAGCCACGTGGAGGTCTTGCATGTAACAGTGATGGTGATGGTGGCAAGTAGCCAGCCTGAAGATGGCCAACCCCGCCTTGGGCGGAGTGCGGGCACCTAGTCCTGCTTGGAAGGGGAAGGTCGAGAATGGAGGGCCAGAGCTCCACGCAGTGACTTCGGTGAGGGAGGAACCCACGGCCCTCCTGTGCCCTTCGTGGAGGGTCAGCACCTCGGCTCACAAGGCCAAGGTGAGGCACCGGGCAGGAACCAGACTTTCAGAAGAGAAAGGTGCCATAGGCAACGCCAAGGGCATAATTAAATATCCTGTCCTCTGGAAAGTGTTCAAGAGGCCTTGGAGTACACATCATTTAGGAGACTATAAAATTCCTTTCGTTCAGGTCACATGAACAAGTTGAGGTGGTGCATTTCCAAGGTGAATTCATCGAACACAATGAAGTATTTATTTTTGGAAGGAAGTTTTTGCCACAGAAATATTGAACTTGGGACTGTGCTGACAAGCTATAGCACAATCCCTCTCCTCACAGATTAAAGCGGGCGCCACAAAGCAAACATCCACAGGCGCTGGGCAGGTGATTGGTATAAACGAGGGTGTGGGGCTGGATGTGTGGTTCACGCCTGTAATCCCAGCACTTTAGGAGGCTGAGGCAGGCGGATTGCTTGAGTCCAGGAGTTTGAGACCAGTCTGGGCAACATGATGAAATCCTGTCTCTAGAATAAATACAAAATTAGCTGGCATCGTGGCAAATGCCTATGGTCCCAGCTACTTGAGAGGCTGAGGTGGGAGAATTGCTTGAGCCCAGGAGGCAGAGGCTGCAGAGTGAGACTCTGTTTCAGATAAAAAAAAAAAAAAAAAAAGAGGAATGTGAGGACACATTGGTCTCGTGGTCTATTCACCTGATTAGAGATTAATCCCAATCTTTCCTTTTCATTACAAGAAATGCAGCTTGTAGGGGCATTGGTCAGTAGAAACAAACACTTAGCCTCATTGTGGGAGGTGATAGGGAGTAGTGTGGACTGCAGTGACCTGGTGAAGTGGACACCCCATCTAAAGGCAGAGCTGCTGCCCAGCTCCAGCCAGCTGTTGCTCGGTGAGAATGTGAGTCCCAGCATGGCCAGATCTTCTGATCTGGATTGTTATGAAAAAAATTTGGGCCCGGCATGGTGGCCCATGCCTGAGGCACTTTGGTAGGCAGAGGCAGGAGGATCACCTGAGATCAGGAGTTTAAGACCATCCTGGCCACCATGGTGAAACCCCATCTCTACTAAAAATAGAAAAATTAGCTGGGTGTGGTGGCAGGTACCTGTAATTCCAGCTACTTGGGAGGCTGAGGCAGGAGAATCACTTGAACTCGGGAGGCTGGAGTTGCAGTGAGCTGAGATTACATCACTACACTTCAGCCTGGGCAATAGAGCAAAACTCTATCTCAAAAAATTAAAAAAAAAAAAAAAAAAAGAAAGAAAAAAATTTTTTTGCAAGTTTAAATGTTAGTAACTAATTCTTAAACAGAGACTCTGCAAGCTAAACCAAACATCCCTGTGGGCCAGATCATTTTGTAGCCTCTGCTGTGGGAGTCAGAGGCAGGAAGGTGTTGTAGGCAGAATAACGGAACCCCAAAGATGTTCCTGTCCTAATCCCCTCCTGTGGCTGTGCTGTCTTGCATGGTAAAAGGCTCTTCCAGTGTGATAAAGGATCTTGAGATGGGGAGATGATCCTGGATCTTCCTGGTGGGCTTTGTAAGTGAAAGAGGGAAGTGAGAGAGTCAGTGTCACAGTGATGCCATGTGAAAAAAGCTTGACCAGCCACTGGAGCCTAAAAATGCAGCCAGCCTCAAGAAGCTGGAAATGGCAAGGTACTGGCTTCTCCCTAGAGCCCTCAGAAGCAGCACAGTTCTGCTTCCTGATTTTCATTCAGGGACATCCATTTTGGAATTCTCATCCCCAAGACTGTAAGATAGTGTGTTGTTTTTAAGCTACCAAGTAATGGGTTTCAGTGGCAACAGAAAACTAATGCAGGGGGCCCTGTCTGGTATATATTTAAACATTTTTAGAGGATGAGAATATTCTCTAAATTTCTCTTTAAATGTCAAAGTATTGCTGCAGCTGGGAGAACCACACATGGAAACTTGAGGAAATTTCTCTTATTGCTAGGACTGCAGGCCAATGGGATTCAAGATGAATTTCCACAGTGGGATAACCACAAGCCAACCTAGAGGATCAGGAAGTCTCTTATCAAAGCAGATATGCGTCAACGCTGCTCAGACACAGACGCCCTTTTCTGGCTGGAGAGACTGTAAATTATTCCCACCTCCTGGGGGACAGGCACACGTTTATCTAGTGGTTGGTAGAAGTCACATCCCAGGCATCCAAACCAGTTAGCATGAGTTGTTACTAAGTCAGGTGAAAAGAGCTAGGTGGTTATACATTTGATCTCTTAAATGCACAGGACCACCAAATAAATAATAATAAAAAGGCACACTGTCATTTTTATCCCGGGGACCCCAGTGAGAGTAGGGGCCTCAGGTAGGCTCCTCGGAATTGGAACTGTCGTCCTGAAGAGGGCAAGGCTCTGTTTAACACTCTGAATCCAGGGCTCGCTGTGACCCTGTCCTAGGTGACTGAGGCCTCTCTCCTCTCATTACAGGCTGGCTAACCACATAGGCTGAGTTGAGACGGACATGAGCTGTCATGACTGTATCCAGATCAGAATTCATCATTTCCAATGTCTCGCCCTTAGAATGAGTCCACTGAGCAATGTGAAGTTGGCGGTGTCCAGGAAAACCTCCTGCTGCTCCTTCTGTGTAATTCCTCTTCTGTAGGATCTCTGGTTAGAGACACCGACGGGTGTCTCGGTGCCCTGCTTTATGAAACTCAGCGAAGTCTCTAGCATGGATGAAGTTATTCTGCTGGCCCCACAGGCTCCTGGGTGTTCAGCAAAGGAACGCCTATGTCCTTGCTACTTACATCCCCATTGTTGGGGTGGGAGAAGGTGTACGGTTCGCTCTCGGACTCAGGGGGGGAGCAAGGAGGCGGCTCCTCAGTGGTCAACTTCGCAGTTGGGGCCCTGGAGCATACGGCGGGTGAAGAGGGAGGGTGGACCCCCACGGCACCTGGGAACGGCCGGTAGGTGTCCACCTCCGGCTGGAGGAAGGACCCGCCGGAATCCTGCAGCAGATGTCCATACACCATGGTGTCCTCGATGACCGCATACACGTGGGAGTCATTGTCCTTCCGTCCTTTCGGAAACTTTTTTGGCTGCCTTGGCATCTCGGTGTTGATGTTGCCATTGTAGACGCCCACGGCAGGCCCCTTGTTGGTCTTCTTCCTCCTATTTGGAAAAAGGGAACAAGACAGAAGTCAGAAAGGAAAGGATCTCAGATGGCTGCCATTGCTATGGCCCTGCTAGAGCTTGGATTCTTCGGGGTTCTGGCCACGCCTCCCCCAAATCCCTCAAATTGCTCAGCATTTGAAACGGAAACTACTGTCCTCGGTGAACATTTAGAAGGGACCAGATTTTGTCTCCAGGTTTTAAAGTGGAAACAGATCACAGGTGGTAAAAGAGTGGTGTAGACAGGGCACCTCTAACACTATCTGTGCTCAACTCGTTTTTGCTAGATGTGGTATCCAGTGGTGGAGACATCTGACAATCCCTTTACCCTCCTTTTACCAGAAACAGGCAGCGACCCAGCCCTTCT
This sequence comes from Plecturocebus donacophilus, assembly GCA_004027715.1. Lineage (NCBI taxonomy): Eukaryota > Metazoa > Chordata > Mammalia > Primates > Pitheciidae > Plecturocebus > Plecturocebus donacophilus. The sequence continues at coordinate 12,379 of PVKP010019031.1, read as the reverse complement.
AACCCACATCAGACTCAGGCATGCCCAGGTCAACCTCCCAGCACTCTCAGTACTTTGCCATAGCTCATGGTTTATCTCTCTTTTGCATGGGAAGAGTTCTGACCATCTAGATTCTAAATGGTGACACACGAGACTCAGGAGGCCAGGTTGCGTCTCAGTTTTCAGCATGAGATGGGGAGAGGGCTCAGCATTAGCAGAGACCCAGCGCCTCAGTAGTCACCTCCAATAGAGGAAAGAGCTAAAAAGAAGACAAAACTCAGGCTGCAGTGCCAGAGTTCTTCAATAACACCATTAGTGTTTGGTTTCTAATGCTCCTTAGTGCTTGGACGTGGACGGGCATTAGCGCTTGCTGCCATGGGAAACAAAGCTTTGCTCTCCATCTCCATGAACTAAAGAGCCGGGAATGCTGACCTTTTAGCCGACCAGTGATGCAAATGGAGGACATTAGCTCAATTAGCGTAATGGACCATATAAGGCACAGGCTGGCAGTGCATAATTGTGGACAGGCTCTCTGTACTTTGCCGAGATAATAAATCTGGTACCTTTAGCTTGTAACACTGAGCCTCTGGCCAGGATGATGGGTTCCTAAGGCTCCTGCCTGAAGCCCGGTAATGTTTGTCTCCACTAAAACTCTTGACACGCTGTCCTGAAACTGACTGTTTATTTGCCTGAAGACAATCTCTTCAGCCCCCCCGCCCCCATGATCGTCTTGCTCATCACTATCCCCAGTACCTCAAAGAGTCCTAGTGCCCAGGCGACACTCAGGAAGTACCCGCTTAGTGAACAAGGTGGATGGCGCTGTATCGCCTCCTTCTCACCGCACAACCTGTCCGTCCTCCTACACCAGCTTGGGCATGAACGGGCCTTATGCAAACCTGCCAGCCAGCAGCCTCACACAAGCAAGGCCTGTAGCAAGGCTGGGCTGATGATTCTCAGGCCTAAACTGGAGCTGTTTTGAGATGAGGCAAGTGCTGGGTCTCTTTCCTCGTCCAGTTCCCTCCTGATAAGGAAGCTGGGGCCCAATGTGAATGCCACGCTTCCCCGGCTGGGTGGGATATGCCATGCACCCCAGATGGGAAAATTCCCTGAGAGAAACAGTAGCATGGTGTTTCCTTAAAAGAAGTCCTTTTCCCTGATGCGATACAGGTACAGCCGCTTCTCATGGAGAAAAGACCTCCAGCAAGCCGGTCATGCCTCATCAGCAGAGACATGTGGAGACAGTCTTGTTGTAGACCAGGAATTTCGGTTGTTTGCTCTGGTTCACAGTTAATTTTTAAAAAAGAATGTTTTGAGGTTGGCTTTTTGGAAGGTCAAATCATGCTAAGGAACATAACTCTCTCCTCTCTCCCATGGCTTTAATCAGAAATAGGAGCAGAATTTAAACAGTTTGGTGGCTGCATGGACTCTGTCAGAGGTCAGCATTCCTCTTATAAAACAGAAGCTCAGCCAGGTGTGGTGGCTCATGCCTGTAATTCCAACACTTTGGGAGGCCGAGGTGGGAGGATCACTTGGGGTCAGGATGTCAAGACCAACCTGGCCAACAAGGTGAAACCCCATCTCTACCAAAAAAAAAAGAAAAAAGCAAAAAATTAGCTGGGTGTGGTGGTGTGCACCTGTAGTCCCAGCTACTCAGGAGGCTGAGGAAGGAGAATCACTTGAACCCAGGAGGCACAGGCTGCATGAGCCGAGATCGTACCACTGGCAACACAGCAAGACTCTGTCTGAAAAATAAATAAATAAACAAAACAGAAGTTGTCCTCCCGAGGGCATGGAAGGAGAGATCGAGGCAGTTAACTGGGTCTTCCTTCCTCTTGGCCATGGACCCAGCCTCTGTTATATATCTGGAGCCCAATAAACAAGCATAAAACAGTTTGTTTAAGAAACCGTGGGAGAACAAGCCGGGACAACACACATTTGTTCTCCTTAAGGTGAGAGAGGGAGCAGTTTCAGAGGCGTGGTCTGGCAGAGCCTACGTGAGCATTTTCTTGCCAAGATCACCCCTGCTTGATCAATCTATTGAACCAACAGCAAGCCGCTTGCAGAGGACTTGTGCTAAGGCAGCTGCACCAGGGACTACAGGTGAAAATGTCACACGTGTTTTTTGTTCCCCCTCACCCTCAGGCATGGGATTTTTTTGTTTTCCCTGAAAGCATGACTCACATCCAGCAATATTATTTAACATTGATCTTTGGGGGAAAAAAATGGGAAGCAAGAAAGCAAAGTCAATAATTAACAGTCCACCCAGTCTGTGTGATCTGAGGAGGCGTCAGATCAGATAAAGACCGTAAGAGATTCCACCTACTTCTTTTTCACACAGCAAATGATGAGTCCGAGGGCAAACAGCAGTAAGGCTCCACCTCCCACCACAGCGATGAGGATGACAGTCAAGTCTGTGAGCAGAGACATAAAGAGACAGATAAGGAGGCAGCTGGGTTAGCTCTACGTTGAACTTGAGGCGTCTCCAAAGGTGGCTGCCATCTTTCCAAAGGCGGAGCGCCATACATGGGGCTCCTCATATCACAAGGTGTTTATTTCCTTTCCTCTTGGATCTGGGTCAGCCAATAGTTGGCAACTGTGCCCGTTCTGGGTCTAACTTTTTAGAGGATGTCAGCTTGCACTTTCTCTCTGAGGAAAAGCCAGCTGCTATGTAAGAAGTCTGACTATGCTGAGACCACCATGCTGTGAGGAAGCCCAAGCTAGCCATGTAGGGACTCCACAGGGGAAAAAACCAACCCAGCCAAAGGTGAGAACCAAGGCCCCAGACGTATGTCTCCAGTTGAATTCTCCAGCTCATCCTCTCTATATGTTCAAGGCTTCTGGCTGGACCCAGATACCTTGGAGCACAGACGAGCCACATTTCTGTGCCCTGTCTGAATTTCTGACCCATAGATTGTGGGTAAACAAAATGGTTATTGTTTAAGCCACCAAATTTTGGAGTAGTTTGTATGTAGCAATGAACAACTGAAACAAACTGAGGGACCTACCGGATCGACTCCAAAGGCTACTCCTGGCCTAAACCAGGTATGTTCCACCGATTGCCATGGTCTGTCTTGGAGAAGAGAAGAGCAGAGGAGGGTAGGAAAAAGCAGGAAGTCAAAAGTCAGAAGTGAGGCAGCTAAGGGGAGGGTTGTTTCGTTTGGGCCATCCTTTTCCTGCAGCTGCACAGAGGAAAAGCATAAATCAGAGGGGGACCCTGTACCAAACAGGGATTTGGAATGTCTTACTTGTTCACAAAGAAAACAAACAGTGAGATCCAAAAGAAAGAGGAATGGAAAGAAATGAGAGAAAGTGAATCTAAGAGACGAAGAAAACCCAGGAGGTAACCTGTGAGTGTGGAGAGGTTCCCACGTGTGGCTTTTGGCTCCCATCAGTTCTCTTGTGGCCAACCAGTTGTACAGCTTGGGTGGACCCTCAATCACTCTGACCCCCAGAAAGGGGAAGGGAAAGAAGCAGCCTCCATGGTCCCTTTTGGTTCTGACACTGCGATGCTCTATGACCTTTGCTGAGTAAAGGGCGACATGGCCCCACCACATTCCCCTGCTTCGGTGGGGCCCTTGACTTTGAGGAATAAAGGCAAACTCATCATCCTGGCTCCAAGGCCTCCCACTGAGGGTATTTCATGGATTCCAGCGTTTCACTGAGACTAAATAAAAAGCCATGTACCTGTCAGACTTTTCAAGTCCCCATATTTTAATTCCCGACACTGAATCCCATGATACTTTTATGAAGTAACTATTATTATCTACTCTCTGTAGAGGAGGAAGATCACAGGTATGAAGGGACTTCTCTTATGTAAAAGAGAGATGAATGGTAAAAGATGCTGGTAGATTGACTAAAAAAACCCAGGCTGGCCAAAAGAATGAAGTTGAAGGGACGGTGTGTGAGTTCCTAACCCAAAAGTATCAAGAGACCTTATATGCCTCCTCCAGTCTCTTGTGGATCTTTCTGCCTCTGCCATGAAAACAGCCCAGGCTGGAGGATAGGAGACCACGTAGAGTCAAACCGAGTAATCTCAGTTGTCTCAGATAATCTTGGCTGAGCCTCAGCTTTGTGAAAGCACCAAGCTAAGATCAGCAAAGTCTTCTAGCCAAACTGCAACCATCTGTAGGTGCATAAATGAGTGAGCCCAGACAAGTCCAGCTCACACCAGAATTGCCCAGCCAATGTTGGAGTAATAACAGAGGCTGCTTCTAAACCTCTATGTTCTGGGGTAGTTTGTTATGCAGCACTATTGATGCAATAGCTGACTGATACATGGACAGTCAGGACTCAATCTGTTTCTGGCTTGTCTCCAGGCTTGCTCCCTATCCTTCAGCTGACAATTTTCTGTTTATCACCATCCCCAAAGACCCTGAAGGACCTTACCCCTAGTCTTTGGGGTAAGCGTCACCCAGAAGAGCAGGTCTAGCTGCTTGCCGCTCGCGGGGCTGCAGTTAGAGATGTTGACCCAGAAGCTGTGATGGCGGAAGCTTGGCTTGGGAAGCACATCCTCGTCCAGGCTGAAGATCTCCTCGGCCCGGGTACGTTGCTCCTGGATAATCATGAATGCACGCCCTGTCTGGCAGACCACACCAGTCCGCTCCTTGAAGAAAGTCAGGCAGGCCACCTGATCTCTGGGCACGCTGATGTTCCAGGACACCGAGGTGAGGGATGGCAGGCCCCGGTCCCAGTTGGGGGTCCTCAGGTAGACCTTGCTTTTTGTGTCGGGGGTCACCGTGAAAACGCCTTCCTCTGCAGAAAGGGAGGGGGATCCAGACAGATGCTGTTTCACTCAGTCAACATTGAGGGGAAAGGGAGCAGTGGAGGACATGAAGTGGAACTGTCTGGAACAGTGCTGTCTAACAGAACTTTTTGCGATGATGGAAATGTTCTAGATCTGCACTGTCTGATAGGGTAGCCACCAGCTGCACATGTCTGCTGAGGGTAGCCACCAGTTACCATCAGTAGCACTGTCTGATAGGATAGCCACCAGCTACACATGTCTGCTGAGCCTTGAAATGTGCTCAGCATGACCAAAGAACTGCATTTTAAATTTGTTTCATATCAATTTGTTATTAATTATTTTTGAGATGGAGTCTCACTCTGTTGCCCAGGCTGGAGTACAGTGGCAAAATCTTGGCTCACTGCAACCTCTACCTCTCAGGTTCAAGAAATTCTCCTGCCTTAGCCTCCTGAGTAGCTGGGATTACAGGTGTGTACCACCACACCCGGCTGATTTTTGTATTTTTAGTAGAGACAGAGTTTCACCATGTTGGCCAGGCTGGTCTTGAACTCCTGAGCTCAAGTGACCTGCCCGCCTTGGCCTTCCAAAGTGCTGGGATTACAGGCATGAGCCACTGTGCCTGGCCTCGTATTAATTTAAATTCAAATAGTGACACGTGGCCAGCACCACTGTATTGGTCAGTGCAGGAGCAGTCTCAGTCAGAGTAGGTACTCAGGACTTTTGGAAAATCAGGTGAAAAAAACCAGAGCATTTCTGAAGAGAAGCTGGTGGTTATCTCAGCTTCTCTTCAGAAATGCTCTTAACATAGCTACTGCCTTCATCTACTGCCCTGCTCCAGGGTGGGACTGGTATATACTGATTTCTGTTTCAGAGATTAAAATATCTTCAGGTTCTGGGAAGATTTCAAGAACTGCAAAGCTGAAAGAGTTCTTGACATGTCAACTAATCCCTTCCTTACCTTCAGGAGAGATAAATCCCACACATTCCATACTGATGAGAATGTGTCTTATTTGCAAAGACTCCTCAGAAGCAGTTTCTCTGGTAACCTTGGAGATATCAGGCAGCCTGGACTGACCTTAATCTTATGACCAAAGATTATTCTCCCTCCCACTCATACCTCTGAGAATAAGAGTATAAAATAAACACCAAACAAAGGTCTTGGTCCATTTTAAAGTGGCCTCTAACTTAATGTAATTGTTCTTGGAGCAACTTGTAATGGTGATTGTGACTTTTAAAATCAAGCATGTAGAAGTCACATTGTGAGCCATTTAGGCCTCATTTACTGCCTCAGAACATGGAGACCATGTGCAGCCTCCTGGGAGGGTTGGGTCTGCCGAGCCGTGCTGCGGTGGAACAGGACTCTGGCTCTGGAGAGTCGTCTCCCTCCCAGCGCTCCTCCCTTTGTGCTCTCTGTACTGCATTCTGAATTGTAAAAGCAGAGCCATGAAAATGCCTGCCTAAGGATTTTTATGTCACTACCTTAAAAATCCAGGACTGGGGAATATTTGGCTATTTCTCATTTATGCCCTGACTGCTTCCAAAAAAGACTCAAACCTGATTATGTGTTTTGCTGCCTACCAACCATCGCCTCCCACTGTCAGAAACATTTTTCTTATTTCTAATCTTGGGAATTTTCCATGCTAGGTTAATGGTAAAGTTAGGATTAGGACTTAATATCTTCCAGATTTCTTGTGCAAGAACCGGCATACTGAGTTATCCCTTCTCTCCAAACTGACAACTTAATTAAGGTGATCACAAAACTAAAATAAAATGAACACCCAAACTAAGGGGGCATGGAGATGGGGGAGACCCCCACCTTACCTTTGAAATAAGGTATAAAGGACACCACCAGGCCCTGCCTGGAGGCCTCTTGCCGGAAGCTGGGGGCAAAGGTGCGAAGGGTCACTGAGATGTTCTGTTTCACTTGGATCTGCTCGATGGAGCCTCCCGGGCAGAAGGAGCCGAAGTACAGGTCCTGGCCGGGTATGGCACTGGCCACGCGGTAGCTGAAGCTGGTGCTGCAGGGCTTCTCATGAGTATGCTGCTGCAGCTTCTGGGCTGGCACCAGCATCAGGCTGAGCTTGTCCTTGGGCACCAGCAGCTTCCAGGAGAAGTCGTGCAGCTCTACGGGCAGCTGGAGGATGTCACCGGGCACCTGGAGTGGGTAGGACTTCCTCTGGCAATATCGGTGGTCTGTGCAGCCTGGAAGAAGTAGGGCATGGTAGCCACGCACACGCGAGGCCAGAAGGGCACCCTCCCCAGCTCTCCCGACAGCCCGAGGCTGGGCGTCTGCACGCCGCCTCGCTTTTCCCTGCGATCTCTCTTCTCCCACCTTGCCCTCCACTTCTGGCTCCTCCCTGCACCTCTTCTAGCGCTCCCTTCGCTCTCTCACATTCTTACCGTCTGCTAAACTGGCAGACAAACTTCTGGGGAGGTTCAGGGTTCAAATTTCCTCTCCCTTTTTGCTCAAGTTATTTCTTCTGTGTATCTGTGTCTTAGATGCTAAGTGTCATGGGGGCAGGGCGCAGGTCTCACTCCACCCAGACGTGTGGCCCAGTGTCAGTTCCGGGCAGTGGTTGGAGCTGTGAGTGGCATTGCGGGGATCTCAGTTCACCTTCTAGTTCTGCCACTTCCTAACAGGGTGATCTTGGGCAGGCTACTTTGCCTCTTGTGACCTTAGCTCCTGCACTTGTAGAGACTTTAAGAGTGCACATCAGAGGTCAGGGTAGCCCAGCAGGGAGGTGGCTGTTGGTTTACTGGCCTTCAGTCGTCACAGGTTTTTTTTTTTTGAGATGGAGTCTCGCTGGGTCGCCAGGATGGAGTGCAGTGGTGCGATCTTGGCTCACTGCAACCTCCACCTTGCAGGTTCAAGAGATTCTCCTGCCTCAGCCTCCCAAATAGCTGGGACTACAGGCACGCACCACCGCGCCTGGCTAATTTTTTTTTTTTTTTTTTTTTTTTTGTATTTTTAGTAGAAATGAGGTTTCATCATGTTGGCTAGGATGGTCTCAATCTCTTGACCTTGTGATCTGCCCACCTCGGCCTCCCAAAGTGCTGGGATTACAGACGTGAGCCACGACACCCGGCCCATCAAACAGTTTTTAAGTGACTAGCACATGTCCAGCACTGGTAGGGGCTAACTGGAAGAGAAATGGAACGAGCCAAAGTTATTGTCTTCAGGAATTGCGGTCTTGTGTGACCAAAGACAAGAGGGCGGGGAGTGTGGAAGCTGCAGGGGATAGGGACGGGAGAGGCGGGGGAAGGCTGGCAAAGGAGGGGAAGTTACACAAGGGGAAGATTGGAAGCCTGGGCAGAGACATAAGGCTGGACATGGAGCAGTGCGACGCACTTCTGAGGGCTGCAGGCTCCACCTGAGGCTGGTCCCAAAGGGAAGTGTCAACACTTGCTCCATTTGCCTCTTGGTCACCTTTGTTCACCTGGACTGTGGGTGGGCATTTTGGATCCTATGACTTACAACCTACCCAGGGAACCCCACTAAGGCAAAGCAGGGAGAGAAGAGCCGTCCACAGCCCGGGACGAATGCACTAATTCAGGGGCGTACTTATGGTTTTTTCCACATTCATCCACAGACGTGTGAGATCGTCACAAAGGAAGGAGATCTTGTGTTTGGAGCCAGATGTCAGGGTGAGGTTGGTACCGCAGGTCCGAGATTCTAGACACACGAAACAGCCAGGGACAAACTTGCGGCTCTGTTTGACAGGCCGTGGCTCGATGGTGAGTGACATGGCTTGCGCGTTACTCAAGTCAACCACGTAGATTTTATCTGAAACCACAAACAGAAAACAGGCGTGAAGCATGGATCAGCAGCGACCCCAGGAAATGGCAAAAATGAGGAGAAAACCTCTCCTGAGGAAGAAAACGGTGTATCACATCACGGCTAGATAATGTTGGGAAAAACGTATCATTAAGGCAACAGTGCAATAGCTGTAAAAGAAAGTTAAGAAATAATGGACTTCACTGTAGTAAAAACAGAGAGAAAACAATTATAATGTGGAATAAACAAATTATAAAAGCAAAAAAAGATTAAAACATCTGACGATAGGTGCTACAAATAACATTAAAGGACAAGGGATACACTGGGAGAAATGTTTGCAATATAGAGTGATGGAGCAGCTCACAGAAAAGGAGATAGAAATGACCAAATATTCAAAATATTCAAACTACAGAAATTCTTAATGTCCCTTGTAATCAGAAAAAGCAAGTTAAAACAAAGTATTACTGTATCCCAGTCTTCAGATCGGAGGGGCAGGGGGCAGAAATGTAGATATTTGGCCACATGGAAAGCTGGGGAGGCTACCAGAAACAGGATCTCTCTGACACAGCTGGATGGGGCCGATGGAGGGAGCCTGGAATAGCCTATTACAGGAACATGGGAATTAGTAAAAGTATAAAATCTTGTCCCTTCTGGGAACCAAACAGTGTGACATGGCCATGTGTGCCCACATTTCACTGCAGCACTGTGATTGTGGAAAACTAGAGACCACCTTATGCTAGAATAAACTATGGGGACATTCATGAATGGAATATTATGCAGCTGTTAAAAAGAATGAGGGAGGCCAGCCGAGGTGGCTCATGCCTGTAATCCCAGCACTTTGTGAGGCCGAGGCAGGCAGATCATTCGAGGTAGGAGTTCGAGACCAACATGGTAAAACCCTGTCTCTAATAAAAACACAAAATTAGTTGGGCGTGGTTATATGTGCCTGTAATTCCAGCACTTGGGAGGTTGAGGCAGGAGAATCACTTGAACCCAGAAGGTGAAAGTTCCAGTGAGCTGAAATTGTGCCACTGAACTCCAGCCTGGACGACAGAGCAAGACTGTCTCAGAAAAGAGAGAGATTTGGAAACTTAAATACAATATTGTGCAAAACAGCAAGCTGTAGGTAATATGTAGAGTTTGATACAATGCAGATGGTAAAATCTCTCTATGAAGCAAAATAGCTATTTATATGTACAGACTTACGTATGCAGATAACGAGAAAAAAGATCTGGAGAGAAATATGACAAATCTGACTGTGGTTACCCGAGGGGAGGAGCTTGGGAGTGAAAAAGATTTTAGCTTTGCCTGTAATATTTAAATTTCTAACAAGAACGTATTTACCTATTTCTTGTATCATTTGGAAAAACTGTCTGATTATCGGTGATTACTATAATTTTGCCATTAGAAATAAATGAATAGCGCCAGGCGTGGTGGCTCACACCTGTAATCCCAGCACTTTGGGAAGCTGAGGCAGGTGGATCACTTGAGGTCAAAAGTTCGAGACCAGCCTGGCCAACATGGTGAAACCTCGTCTCTACTAAAAATACAAAAATTAGCCAGGCATGGTGGTGTGCTCCTGTAATCCCAGCTACTCAGGAGGCCGAAGCACAAGAATTGCTTGAACCTGAGAGGTGGAGGTTGCAGTAAGCTAAGATCATTCCCTTTTATTCCAGCCTGGGCAACAGAGCAGGACTGTCTAAAAAAAAAAAAAAAAAATAGGGATACTTTTTCAACCCTTTAGAATAGATTACCAGATTACTTTATAAAAAAGTCATTTCACTTTTAATGTTATCCCTAGAAAGCTCTACACCACAGATGCCTGGGGATCAACTTTTACTGAGTTGCTTTTGAATTTCATTCATTCTTCTTTTATAAAAAAAAACCCAGCAGATTAGGAAGGCGCCTGTGGAAAGTGGTGCTATCTTTGCAAGTCAAGGGTGTTGACAATATCACCCAACAGTGCCAGCGAATGAATTCAATTCTAGCTGGGAAAGCTCTGTTTCCCAAAAAGGCCCGCTAAACTTCCTTCTTCCTCATAACAGGAACCATATAATTGGTGGAATTGCTCCTTTTGAACTGGCTGCTGGGGAGCTCAGTGTCAAATTAGAAGCACAATTAAGAAAATCTTTTATGGCTGTCCTATCTGTTCATTGCTTTCTGTAGTTCAAGGTGTCTATTTGCCATGTAAATTTTGACATTGTATCCAGTAGTGCTTTAGTTAGATGCCAAGTCTAGAGCTGAAGTACATATTCTAATGCTGCTAACTTAAATATAATTTGATTTAGAAAACAGTCACCTTTTCAATCACCTAGCCCCACATTCACCTCATTTCTTTTCTTTTTTCTTATTTTTTTTTTTGAGGGGGGAGATGGAGTTTCACTGTGTCTCCCATGGCTGGAGTGCAATGGTGCTATCTCAGCCCACCGCAACCTCCACCTCCTGGGTTCAAGCAATTCTCTTGCCCCAGCCTCCTAAGTAGCTGGGATTACAGGCAGGAACCACCACACCTGGCTAATTTTTGTATTTTGTTTTTTAGTAGGGACAGCGTTTTGCCACGTTGGCCAGGCTGGTCTCGAACTCTACCCACCTTGGCCTCTCAAAGTGCTGGGATTATAGGCGTGAGCCACCGCACCCAGCATATTCAGCTCATTTCTTACTGTCCTTCAAAACTCACCTTCATTGTTACCTCCAGGAGAGCACCCCCCGACCCTAAAGCCGGCTTAGGAGCCCCTCTGCTTCTGCAGTCCCTGCTTACCTTCACGAAGGCCCAGCCACACACTGCCGTGGTCGCCTCACCCACTCTTCCCTCATTTGCGTCTTTCTAAAACCATACATGCACACACTTTAAAGCAGAGGTTCTCAGTCTTTATTTTTTATCATTATTTGGGACAAGGTCGCACCCCGTCACCAAGGCTAGAGTGCAGTGGCGTGATCATGGCTCACTGCAGCTGCAATCTCCCAGGTTCAAGCGATTCTCCTGCTTTTTAATCTCCTGAGTAGCTGAGGCTATAGGTATGTGCCACCATGCCTGGCTAATTCTTTTAAAATTTTTGTAAAGATGGGGTGCCACTCTGTTGCCTAGGCTGGTCTTGAACTTCTAAGCTCAAGCGATCCTCCTGCCTTGGCCTCCCGAAGTGTTGGGATTACAGGTGTGAGCCACCGCGCCCGGCCTTCAGCCTTCTGAGCGGGATGGTCCTTTGTTGTGGGCTGTCCTGTGCACTGCGGGATGTTTGGCAGCAGCCCTGGCCTCTGCCCACTAGATGCCAGTAGCACATGCCCTCTTCACTGACAATCAAAACATCTCCAGACGTTGTCAGATATGTCCCGGGGGGCAACACTGCTCCCAGATGAGAACCAGTGGCTTAAAGAATCAAATAGTTTGAGAAGTTCTATTATGAAAATAAAACTCCCCCCATTCCTTTCCACCACTCCCCAGAACAACAACTTTGAACTCTTTTAGCGACCTATTTATTTATTTATTTTGAGGGAGCCTTGCTTTGCCGCCCAGGCTGGCTGGCGTGCAGTGGTGTGATCCCAGCTCACTGCAACCTCTGCCTCCCACGTTCAAGCAATTCTTGTGCCTCCGCCTCCTGAGCAGCTGGGACCACAGGCATGTGCCACCATGCCTGGCTAATTTTTTTTTTTTCTGTATTTTTAGTAGAGTTGTAGTTTTGTCACATTGGCCAGGCTGGTCTCAAACTCCTGGCCTCAAGTGATCAGCCCACCTTCGCCTCTCAAAGTAGCAGGCTCTTTTAAGAATTACCTCCGTATCACTCAATAACACGCTCTGTTCCATTGCTGCCTATGGATCTTTCGGTTTCAGGCACTATCCATTGGTTTCCCACTGAGAAAAATATGGCTTTCTCCTCCTTCACCCC